>VNJO01007877.1:0-70561 GCA_008042535.1 Drosophila tani
GTCTTAAAATTTATAGAAATTCGTTGAAAAACAGAGAAGTTAAATTTTTTTTTACATTAATTTCGCCATCATTCCTATGGCAGCTATAGGATATAGTAGTCCGATTTCGGTCGTTCCGACATATATACTGCGTGCTAAAGAAATAAGACTATGCTGAAAATTTCAGCTCGATAGCTCAAAAACTGAGAGACTAGTTCGCGTAGAAACCGACAGACGGACAGACGGACAGACGGACAGACGGACAGACGGACAGACAGACGGACATGGCTAGATCGACTCGGCTGGTGATGCTGATCAAGAATATATATACTTTATGGGGTCGGAGATGCCTCCTTCACTGCGTTGCAAACATCTGGTCAAAATTATAATACCCTCTGCAAGGGTATAAAAACCGGCTACAAGTGGCGTGTGATAAATTGCGGCCAAAACGCAGCTAAGCGGAGAGAGAGATGGGCCAGCCCAGATACGGATCAGGGTCTAGGCATAGACCCATGGCAGGATCAAGTGTCGCTCACTTGGCTTCCCTTTTATTGTCTCTGATAAGTCCTGACTTTTACACACACACTCGCTCGGCTCGGTTCGGTTCAGTGCCAGCAATTAGGCGAGGACTTCTGAGTCCACTCGAATTTAAGCGCTTTAATTGGGAAAACAAAGGGCTTCTATGGATATTAATCCACCTGGAGTTAGATCTGCAAATCCCCTTGTTTCTCTGCTTTTTTTTTTTTTGCTCAGCCAAGCCAAGACCATAACTTATCATCGAGTCCAAGTGATTGATGAACTTCTCAGACGGGGGACACACACTCACGGCTGAGATATGCAGGATCCCAACGGAGGAGATCGATTGCCGGCACAGCAGGCCAGGTCTCGGCCGTCGCCTCAGCCATTTGGCTTTTGGCCAGTTGGAAATTTCCAGTCAACAATCGACACTCACCCAGAGGCCCAGAGGAGGACAGGATGCAAAATTCAAGAGTGATCCGGAGGGTGAACGCGAGTCTAGCCCGCTGTCTGAGCCACCACCGGCGACTGTGCCGCGACATCGATGAGCTGGACCGGCTGCTGTTCAACGACGAGTTCCTCCGGGATCCACGGACCCAGTGGCTCCTCCTGAACCGCAACCACAAGGAGGCTGCTACTGTGGGCGTGGACCTGACCTTGTCCGAGGAAGGCAAAGCCCTGTCAGGTCGGTAGAGAGGTCGTCTTATGGTACTATCTATCTCAGCTTTTTCTTGACAGGATCTTCCAGTGACTCGGTGGCTAGCTATCAGAGGAGGTGCAGGAGCTTCACATGTCTTGTGCCCTGCACACCCACGAGGCAAGGCTATCGACGCGCAGATTATTGAGAGATCACAGCTAGGGAATGCCATAGGATTCATCGGGGAATCCTGCAGACATCCAGAGACACTCTCCTAGGATGTCTGCTGGAATCAGTCCAACACACATACTCTTGGTTGGTGGAGGTGGAGGAGTCGCTGAGTCCCTTCTCCAGCTCCAGCTTAGCCAGGCATCCGTGCTGCTCTCGTTATTGTTATGAATAAGTTAATAACATGGCGGAAGGCTCCTTTGTCGTGGCCCAAACAACCAACAACGCAGGCAGCGCTTATTAAATGATTGAAGTCGAGGCGGAGGCCTGCGACTCAAGCTGGGGGCCCCCATAAAAAACATAAAAAAAGAGGTGAAAACCTGGTTCTCTGCCTGCCTGCCTGCCTGCCGGCCTGCGGTTTTTTCCCTTTGCGAATGGCGACCGCTGACCAGCGACCACCATCAATAACACAGCCCGGCGACGGGCCCAGGCCATATTTATGATTTGTTAAGCAACGCCGAACGTGCGAAAGGATAATCACAAGCGCCTGCTGGCACGCCCCCCGGTGCCTCCGCCTCTTGCACTTTTTTTTCGGAGTTCGGAGGGGTTCAGAGTCGTCTTTGCCAGCGACGTCTTCAACGTCGTCGTCGTGTGTGCGGCATTTCCAAAATTGAGTCAATGACTTTTATTTTTATGACTGCTCCCTGCCTGCTGCTCCCTGCTCGCTGCTCGCTGATGGATCTGGGGAACTGCATCCAAGTCTGGCGTTTTATGGCACTGCGAATTGAGCTATTAGAGGGGCAGGAGAAGGAAGCATCATAGTTGAGGGCACCTGTTCTGTTTCCACTCGAACTTTGACCACCGACGACGAGGTAACGACGGGTAACGCCCTCGCTGATCTCCGATCCCATCTCGACACCAATTATGCACTACACAAAAAATTGTACAAATCATTTAGGAGCAGCTCTTGAGAGCTCTTGAGGGACAGCTGGCCAGGACACTCGCTTATCAATGGTCTCCACACACATCCCAGTTCCAGTCCCAGTCAGAGTGCCAGTCGCAGTACCTGCCCAGATCCCCAGTCGCAGTGCCATTCCCGTTCCCAATTCCCAGCCAGAGCCCGATGATTGTTAACCTTTGAATCGGACGGGGCATTAAAAAACGTTAACAAGCTGCGTAGCGCCGTCGGCGGCGTTAATGTCGAAATTGGCGCTGGGCCAGCAATGGCAGCGAGCGAGGAGGCAGGAAGGGACTGGAACTGCGACTGCGACCGGGACGATCGTGTTTCTTAATGAAACAAAGCTTGAATTTTAAATAGGCATCATAAAGAACAATGAAAATGCAGGGGAAGAGCAACAACAAAGCGAGACCGGCGATCGGGACAGCGCGAAATAAAAGCGCAGAAATGTTAAATAAACAATAAAAACAAAAACAATCCCCCGCGCAGGGTATGTCAAGCTCCTCGAGCGGATTAAGCGCGGCCCAGAGATGGATATGGATGCGAGATCTTAGCCCAGATCCGATCGGAGCCCCCGAGAACCACCAGAGAACCAGAGCCAAAATCGGAGCAGAGGCTGAGGGAGAAGTCAAGCAGAAGAGTCGCGGTTGGCGCGCCGACTGTTTAATGCCCTTCAAAATAATATTATTTATTTATTTAGTATTGGGATAAGTAAAGTAATCATTAAACTAATATTTAAATCTGTTATACATAAAAAAATATTCATTTAAAATTTTAATATTAAAGAAAACGTTGTTTGGGATCTAAGCCCGGAGCAGATATTTTGTATATTGTAATAATAGTTTTTCAAGCTACCGCAATATTATTTATTCATTTATTTAGTATTGAAATAATTTAAATATTCATTGTTATACTTATTTCACTTATAAAAAATATATAATAAGTTATTAACATTGTAACATAAAAAAAAACCATCGTTTGGGATTTCTCTGGGCTTAAAATCGGACCAATTTATCTTATTTTATGTGTTCTAAGCTATATTATTTATTAAATATATTAGAATGCACCCATTGTCATACTAAATAATGCTTTGAAAAATGTTTAAAAATTAATAAATTATCTTGTGCATACTGTTTTCTTATTAATTTGTTTAATTTTATAAGATATTTGGCAGTTACTAGACAATGAAGTTGCAATCTTGTATCTACAGCAGGTTAGAGTACTGTTTTTTTTTTTTCTTTTTTTCTAACATTATTTATAAGTATATTTAATGATATTTATTTATATTCGTAAATGTATTCAATGATATTTATAAATCAACGGGAACAAAGGATTCGCAGATAAAACCTGGCAAAGATGCGACCTCAAGGTCATTGGGTCTTACCTCGCTGCCAAAAACCGCTTCTGCTTTTATTTGTAAAGCACAGAAAAACCTTTGGCTACCGGGTATCTGTGGTGTGCCTCACTCGACTGTGGCTTTCTTACTTGCCTTAATTGATGACGGTTGGCTTTATTTTTAAAGCAGTTATCACAGCGAAGGGCTCGATGGCTCAAAGTCCAAACTGTGCCACCGATAAGGGGTTCAGCGACACAAGTTAACAATTTGAAAGGTTGATGATTAGAGAGGCCAAGAATTTAGACATCCGAACGGGGAAAGCAACGCAAATAACAAGAATTAAAGCTAGACGATGACGTGATTAAATAACAAGTAAATAACTTAAATAATTTACTTGCTAAGTAAATTATTTGAAAGCTATTTCCTATTGATTTCTTTAATTTGGTAAATGTTTTAATGTAATTATTACTGTAATGCTATATTTTATTTTTTGCTTTCTTTTATTTTGTAAATATTTTCATTATTACATTTTCATGAGTTTCCATTTCCGTTTCCGGTGAAAGGGTTGGACTCCTTGTAGATGTCAGGGTATCCATCCCCGATGATAATCATGTCGGCTGGGGATGCGTATAACTTTTGGCGTCGCCGCTTAAGGGATTCGCAAATGATTTTGCGGTCAAAGATGAAATGAAAGAGGGCTCCCAGGGCAGCGGAGGCAGCGGAGGCTGCCTGATCCTCTGGTGCTGGCCATAATTGGTGCTCATCTTAATGGCATTAAAATTGCATTATCGCTGTATTTATTGAAACGGTTTGTTTTAACAAGATTAACTCGACAAGATACCGAGAGACCGAGACAATAACAGAGACCAGCGACCGGCGACCGGAGACCAGAGACCACAAAATGATTAACAGCCAAAAGCCGTCGCAAACGGAATATAAAACAAGCCAAGAATGGGAAACGATTCGGTTTCGGTGTCGATCCGAAAAGAGCGTTAAAAGACGTGATATTTATGTTGTTGTTGTCGCTTGATTGGCCACAGCCATTGTTGTTATTGTTGCTATTGTTGTTATTGTTGTTACTGTTGCTGCTGCGGGGGCCATAAAATATTTATAACATAATTTCATATCATTTTTAGATGATTAGATTCAATAATGCGACTTCCATTTGGGCACAGCAGCCACAGAAGCTTAGAGATACATTTGTATCTCGTGACGGTATCGTGTATCTATGGCGAATGGGGCTGGGATTCGCAATCAGGAGCAGAGACCCATTAAGTCAGCGATGACGCCCACATGCATTCCCAGAACCCTAGAGCAGCCAATCGATGGATCGATGATGATCCAATGTGCAACCCTTCGCCACGCAGGCTTCCGAGAAGCTCCCATAATTATTATTTATGCATACAAATTAAAAGCAAAAAGCAGAGCGGCACGGCGCGTATTTGCCAAAATCCGATCCGAGGCGTTTATTTATGGCCCCTTGGCTTCATCGCGCTTATTTCATCAGGCCCCGAAATGCCAAAGATATTGGAAATTGGAATGCGTTCGCCGCCGGCAAAGCCGCAGATACGCGGCGAGATACGATTGATTTCCATTAGATTTTTGGTTTGTTTTGTTTTTGACTAATTTACGTTTATTTATAATTAATTATGCTTGAATTTAATGCGTTTATTTTTAATGTTTCAACTTGTAAATATTATGCCATTCTCAGGCTCGATTTAATTTAATTATATTCAAGCTTAGATATTAGGACATTACTCTTATATACACATGGTTAACTAAAGCTACTTCTGCTTAGTTTATATTATATAGCTTAAAGAATTTAGTATATAAATCGAATCATCCTTTATGTTTTTTTATAAACAATTTTTATTTCCTATTTCCTATTTCCTATTTAAAAGCTTTGTGTTATAAAAGTTAGCTTATAATAATTATTACTTTTATAAGAACTTAAATGAACTTAAGATATCCAAGAAGAATGCCAAAAAACTGATACTGGCATTCTTCTTGGATTTCTTAAGTTCTTCTAAGTTCTTATAAAAGTAATAATTATTATGAACTAGCAGTAGGCATTGACTGCGTTACTTCTTTTAACTTTAACACTTTAGGTCTTACTAACCAATTCTAGACAAGTCTCAACGCGGCCAGCGATCATAATCGCAATGAAATGCCTTTTATTTTTATTAATCTTGAACTCCATGTTACTCACTCATTTTTCAACTAAGGATAGGTAATTTACTCCCCTTTTTTCTAGCTTTAATTAAATCTTTCACTAATGAGGCATAATTATTTTGTATATTTTATTTAGATTTATTTAACTTACAATCCCCTGGAACTGCCTTGCACTTGCTGGGTGGATTTGCTTCGGCTTCTGCTTACTGTTGCCAAGTGTGACGGTATCTCTTCTGCATCCCTTGGCAGCTTATCTGGCCTACCTGGCTTACCTGGCCCTGTGTGTGCCACAGCCACAGGTGGCTGATCGTGCGTCAGCGGGACAATTAAATAGATTGAATGCGGATTGCGGCGATTTATGGCCGCTGGCGACGGCGGCACTTGCCATTTGCCTTTTGCCATTTGCAATTGATTGTCGTGTTGCGTTGCCCAATTAAACCTATTGCCGGTCGCGTAAATGAAATGTCGAATAACTTAATTAAGTAACTCCCAGGCCGGGACGAGCCCCCGTCACGGGGGCGTGTAGCCTCCGTAGGCCACTGGCTCCTCCGCCGATAAGGCTGCGATTACAGGGCGATGATAACACCAGCGACCTTGTTGCATCAGCAACTATCTCTGCCGGTGGCGTTGCTCCTGCACAGCGAGAAAAGTCTGGGTGCTCTCTATCTAAGATACATTTTCCACAAGACTTTAATTTACCTTTTCCTTCACTTAAAACACCTAATTTTATTATATTTGCACCTCATATTTTATTATATATTTACCTGCCTAAGCATAGTGATAACATTGCCAAGCCTCTTGTCCTTAAAAAACTATCATTCACTTTGTATTAATCTATTTATGAGGCGATTTCATTCCTCTTTGTTATAGCTGGTGACCATAAATACCTTTTAATTTGTTTATTAATAAATTTTTACTGATTGTCTAGCGATTATTTTGACTTTGGCATGTCAGGAATGAGCCGATAAGAGTGCAGCGGTTGCCACTGCAGTCGGTGCACTGAGAAAGAGAAAGGGTAAGTAGGAAGGATTAGGTTACAGAAATTCAGGAAATCAGGGGGTTTATAATTAAGGAATTTATTGGACATTAATAACAAGAAATACACAAATAGATTAAGTAGCATTAGTATCTCTAGTTTTTATCTTAAGAACTAACTATCTGCTTTAATTGCAATATTTATGTTTAGCAACATCTTTTTTGCTTATTATTCAAAGATTTATATAATTAAAGTATAAACATATTTGCTCTTATAGTTCCCAAAATTGATTGGCTTTTAAATGGTTTTTACTTATTTATATTTATTGAAACAGAATGCTAGTAACAGGGAATATCTAAATAATTATTTCAAGTGGGTCCTAGAACCAAGTATAAAATTAAGCTATTTAGTTTAGTTTAGTTTATTGTTCCTATATCCTAGCGTCACAAGTATAATACTTATTGTTTACTGCGCTAGTCACTATTTATTTATTGATTTTGAATTCTTAGTAATCGAGCTACCTTCAATGTCTTTTATTAATTAATTAAAGTAAAGTATTGTATTTATAAGAAAATTTTTTTTTTAATAATTATTTTTCCAAGAGTCTTGATATTTTGATAAAAATGTTACCAAATATAAGTGCAAGATCCAGGAAAGAGCTCTTCTTACCCATAACCCATAAATGCTATCATTACAACCATTAATGAGCTCTTCCGGCCCAACAACTACTGCTTTGATTAGATCGATTAGATTGCGCCTGACCCCCTTTTTCTCTGCGTGTAGCTGCAGTGATAACCGCCCATCGCCATGAAATTGCGACGGTGCTGGAAATAAAATGTGGAGCTGATCGCTCCGCTGACTCATCAGGTGGCCCCGCATAGCCGCCCCGCATAGCGACACAGTGCCCGCCTTTCGCGGGGGCTTGGGTTTGCCGCCGAGCTGGGGCTGAGCTGGCTTCTCCTCACCTGGCGGCGGCAATTCCAATTCCAATTAACAATTAACAAATGCGAGTCGCGTGGCGTGACGTCAAGCCCGGCGAGCAAAGGTCGCCGAGCGTCGATCACCGATTTGCCCAGACATGCGACTGGCTCAGATCTTGGGGGTTTTCAAAGATAGCAGAGATAGGCCGTTGTGAAATTCAGCCCCGAGAGGGGGAAATCAAATCGAACGGAATCGGAATTGAAATTAAATTCAATTGCAGGCGGCGGGTACTTTTTTGCAGCTTGGGCTAGGTTAGGGCTTCTCCAGGTTAGCGTCTGAGGCCAGCGTTTAAAAATAGCCAGCCAGCGATCCCAGCGATTCCAGCAGGGATTTCCCGGCACGATCTCTGGCTTTCCAGAGATACTTTTCCCCTTTTCTGTGGCTAAATTTGGCTTGCCAACCTGTTGCCATGCGGCCAAGCTAATTCGGGCCATCTTTAGCGCCTTATTTTTATTTTTTTGTTTGTGGGTCAAGACTTGTGATTTGTGACGTCATTGAAGAGCGGCGCGTGTTTGGCAGAGCCGAGCTTGCCATGGCGGCCACCTCCTCCTCTGCTTGCTCTGTGGCGTCATCCGCATGGGAGCATGACGCATATCTCTCACCTGGGCCCCAAGTTCATTGCGTAGGTCGTCCGCCGCGCTCGCTGTCTTTAATTGGGTTATTAGGAAACGATGAGTGAGCCCCGCGTGTATTTTTGGCACTCTTTGCCATGGTTATAATTGGCCCTGGGGTCTGCAGTCCGCAGTCCGAGTTGGAGTCCGAGCTGGAGCTGGAGTCGTGGGTCATCCACACGGAAGCACCCCGTCTGGCTGCAGTTGGCTCTCGTTTTAATTAGCTATTTTATTGATTTACTCCTACATGGAATCAAATCAAATCGAATCGAATCGAATCGAATCGAATCTCTTCCAGGTCGCTGATTCATCGCAGATAAGCTGGCCAGCCAGGCCACTGACTAATTGATTGATTGATTGATAGATGACCAGGTCTGGGCCCTGCTCTGCTTGCTCCTCGAGTGCGTGGGCTTTTGGCTTTTGCCTTTGCCTTTGCACCTTCCTCGCAATTATGCGCGGACACTGCGACTCTGCGACTCTGCGTCTGCGGCGGCAGTTCAAAAACCTCGAAATAAAATGCAACTAAGACCCAGCAAGGCCCAGACCCAGTCCCAGTCCCTTTCCCGGCCCCCACTCGCTCCGCTGACTGTATCAAATTTTGTTTAATTGTCGGCGTTTTCAGCGCTGGGGTTCAGTGCTCGGTGCTCGGTGCTCGCGGTACTCAGTATGCAGTCGTCTTCCCAGACATGGATTCTTCAACATTGTAAGCGCTTTTGCTGCGTTGGCATCTTGTCAACTCCTCCTGCCTCTGCCTCTGGATCTGCCTTGGAGGAGAGGCTTCTTCATTCCTTCGGCTGGCCGTTCTGGCCGTTCCCGTTTCTGCTGCTCCATTTGCTGGGCGAGTTGTTTGCGCTGTAAATCGATACATTTGCACTTGGCTACTTACAAATGTCTGTCCGCGGACGGAGGCGGCCGACAACATGCAACATGGGCAACAACAATGGGAACAGCAACAGCAACAGCAGCAGCGACGACGTGATTTCTGTGCGGCTTTGATGGTGGTCATCGCATGCCACCAAAACTACAACAAGTTGATCAGGCTCTGCCCGAGGAGGAGCGAGGAGGAGCGAGGAGGAGCGAGGAGGAGCAGGGTGCTATCTAGGGCTGGGTCAAAGCACTCACAGCCCTGATCGGGTTGCAGTGGCCCACCTCATTAGCCTTATTACATGTGCCACATCAAATTAACAACCAGAAGCTGCTCCAGCTTCAGCTTCAGCTTCAGCTCCAACTAGGAGCCTCCTCCTCCTCCTGCAGTTGCTAGGAAAAAATGGAAAAACCAGTGCCAGCGATGCGCCCGTCAGTCAGATACTTGCCGACTGCCAGATACTTGTTACTCATTTGATTAATAAACATGAATTATTTATGCCGAGCTAACCAAGCAAGCTTCCTAAATAAATATTTAAAAAGATCCTAAATATTTAAAGAATTCATAAATATTTAAAGAATTTTTGGGCAATCGAAAAACCTGAATCATCTTTAGGGATTATTTTAACTTTTCCTTCAGCTAGAAGGGTAGAGCCACAAATGAACCAATAAATATAATTAACAACTGTGGGAGCCTGCAAGCGATTTTTCCCCGAGAGAAACAGAGAAACAGAGAAAAGCCCCCCGGTGGTCCCGCGCTCCGATTTCTGGGTCATATTTTGCCCAACTTCCAGTGACATTTGAAGCTGCCGCCGACGCCGTGCAAAAAAGTATTAAAACGCAAAAAAAGAAAATAAGAGAAAAAGCAACCAAAAGTAAATAAATAAGAAATGCAGGCAAGGCACGACATGGTCAGGTTGTTTTAACAGTCCCGCTTTTTATGAGCCGAGCTCGGGCTGTTGCCGTTGCTGTTTCTTTTCGTATGTAAATCAAGTGGATGCGTTTGGAGACCGTGCGAGTACGTGTGGAATCTTGAATTGCAATTTCAATAACGAGACACGGAACACTTTCAAGAGAACGGCGGTCGAGGCGACACCCGAAAGACACTCGGTCAGTGGGCAATGGGCAATGGGCAATGCCAATGCGAAGCTTAGATGCACTGGCTGAGACTGAGATAGATATATTTTCGATATCTCGTATCTCTAGCCAAGGCCACCGCCGCAATTAGACCCTTACCAGGGCTTTTTGCATTTCATTCTTTAATAAAATTGGATATGGTTTTAACCAATTCTGATTTATTTGCCTTACCTTAAATCACTTTATGTTCCAAGAGTATTTCAAGGAATATAATTACTTTATTCTGTAATTTAATTAGTTATTGTTTCAACCAAGTAAGGGCCGATATTTCAATGTCAGGTTGACTTTTGTCAATGAGGTAAATTGGTGTTTCGAAGTAATTTCATCATACTGACAAATTGCTAACTAGAGCAATTCCTCTAGTCAGTAGTTGTCAGTCAGATAAAAAAAACATGATTTTGAGGGGCCTACATTACTCCGCAAAAAATTTACTTCGATAACAAAAGTTAACCCTTAATATATTATTAATTATTTACCTTTATTTAAATCACTTAATTTTTTATTTTATTCTGTTATAAAATTGATTATGGTTTTAACCATTTAAATGTTATTAAAAAAAATATTTATTTTACTTAATTCAATGTAGGTTCCAAGAATTTATTAAAGGAATTTATTCTGTAGTTAAATATGTTATTGGTTCAACCATCTATTATAATTCTGATTTATTTAGTCTTACTTAATGAAGGAATATTAGGACCTTATTCTGTAATTAAATTAGTTTTTTTTTTGACAGCTGAATGTTGTTTTATTAAATATTTACTTTTACTTAAATCTACTTATTTTCCAAGTCCAAGTGCACTCCAAGTAGTATACGGTTTATTTTTCCAATAAAAGGAGATATCTCAGAATCAAGCTAATAGTTTGTATTTTAATTTGCTCCTAGAAAGCTAAGAATTCTAAGCTGTATTAAATTACCTTATTTAGCTTTTTATTAGGTATTAATTATTCCCAAAAATATTAATATTTATATGGCAAATATACAGCATCTTAGGCTCCTTCTAGGTCACATTGCCTCTGAAGGGTATAACTCCCTTGACAGACCTTGGTCCCTCCGAAATGAGCCATCAAAATTAAGTCAAAAGATGCAGAAATCGCAGGAGCTCGGTGGAAATGTAAGCGGGAACTCAGCCTCAAGTTGATGCTGAAACAGATCTCGGGGCACACAACGCAGACCATTGGAATGCCGTTCCGGTTGGTCAAAAAACCAAGAAAATAAACCAAAAAACGCGACCGAATACCCAAGCAAAACGGGGCGAAAACAAAAACATTAATTGCTCATCAATTGCTGGGAAAGGCAATCCAAACGAGTCCGAAACTGACCCACACAAACACTTGTTGTTTGCTCGGCATCCCCGGCTCGGCTCGTCTCTCTGGTGGAAATTAGCAGCGGCGATCTCTCGGATCTGAGGGAGACTGAGGGGCAAGGCCGTTGCGCCTATGCAAATTCGCGAAATTTATTTTTGGCACCGATGATGCGCTGCGCTTTTTGCCATTTTTTTTCAATTCCTTATTTTATTCTGCTGGGCTTTTGTTTGGCGACCCAAAGTCGAAACGGAAGTGTTTTCGCGATGTGTAAGAGCGCCAAACGCGGAGCTCGGAGCTGGGAGCTTGGAGCTTGGAGCTTGGAGCTCGAGGCTGAGTGAAGTTTGCCGGCTGCCGGAGGCTGTCGGGGGAAATTCACACGCGATGAGTGGGCTTCGTTTGGTTAAAGTCAAATAGTATCCGAAACCCGAGCATCCGTGGGGAGGTCGGGGCGAGATGGGGAGCTGAAGAACTGAAGAGCTCGATAGCTTGAAGGCAGACCTTTCAGAAGTCGTTATTTCCGAGGGGTAAGGGTGTAAAAATACCACAAATAGTTGTCCCAATAACTTTGTTATCCCAAAGTGCCAGGTATTCAGTCCTACACAGACTTTGGCTAATAATTATAAAATTATATTTGAGGGATATCTGGATTAGCTCTAAGAAAAATGTAAATATACCTATTTATGAGAGGGGAATTTACTATATAACTTACTTCCTAGGACAATTTATTTAAATAAGATAACAAATATATATTTAAACTAAATTTCGGTGTAATAAATATATAAAAAATTTAGGGCCTAATTGGGATATAAAATTCTCTGAGCATCCTGAATTCTTTATATATTTATTACACCGAAATTTAGTTTAAATATATATTTATTATATTAGTACTTCACCAAAAAGTGACATGAAAATATATATATTTGAATTGATGTAAGCATGTATTTTTTTGAAATTTTTAATCCGATTCGTGATAAAATGGTTGGATTAAAATGACAAAATAAGCCAAAACATTCTTGATTTAAGCCTTGAAATTCTTAAGAGATCTATTTTTAACTGAAATCTCTTTTGGATTCTCTCTTTATACTCGAGTTTTCGACATTAGTGTTTGATTTAATTTTAATGTCTGAATTTATGAATTTTCGGTACTAAAATCAGGATAATAAAATTAAGTATGTTCATGCTAAGATTAAGAAAAGCCGGGATCAGTCCGAAATCCATCCAACTTGGGATTTTTCTTCTGTGTAGTATATATTTAATTTAACAAAGATCTCCATGCGAAGCAACTCAATTTCGTAACCGAGTTGGTGCCATCACCGCCGTCTTAACTACATAGCAATTGGGATTGTGGAGCGCGTTGAATCATCGTGTCTTTGATCTGAGATTAATGGCTGGCTGCCCCCAAAACACTAGTGACTAACGCCCAACCACCCACCACTCCTTTGCCGTTGGGCCCAGTCCCTACCCCAACCCCAACCACAGTCACATCCACAGCCACAGCCACTAGTGATCCCCATTCCCGAGTGTCAACAATCCGCTGAGCGATGAGCGATGAGCGCTGAGCGCTGAGCGCGACGCTGGCGTTGGCAGCGGCGGCGGCGGACCAGCGCTGGAAGCAGCGTTCCCAGGGGCGCACGCGACTCTTGTTGACACATGGACGCTGCGCGGACGGCGACGCTGGCGCGCTGCCTGCGCCGGCGCTGGCACGCGATAAAGTTGGCGGCTCGCGGTTGGCGGTTGGCGGTTGGCGGTTGGCGGTTGGCGGGTCTATCAATTAGTCATAGAGCGGGTCTGGGAATCGAAGGGGTCTGGGCAAAGGCAATGGGAATGGGAATGGGTCACGGGGCTCAGCATGCTAATTACCCCGCCGGACAGCTCGGAGCGATAAGCGGCTATTTCAATTATGTCGCGCAACGTATTAATATTAATAACTGAACTGACGATGATAATGATCCCCCGAATAATGTGCGTCTAATGCGGGCGCATTAACCGTGCGATTTGTCAAGGCATCAAGGTATCAGAGTATCGATTGTGTTTGGCTTTGGCTTTTGCCTTTGCCTTTTGGGCTCTGCTGATAATAACCAGCAATTACGGCGAAATTCGCAATTGGCTGCGCTGCCCGACCCCCACCAGGGGTCCGGCCGACGTCACACCGAACATGACACCTACGTCAGCGGAGAGTGCCAAATGCCAATTGCCAATGGCTAAAATTAGCGCCAGGTGCCAAGGTGCCAAGCTGCGAGGAGTCGATCCGTATAATTGGATACACAGAGCCGAAAAAGGGGCACAGGTCAAGGGATAAAAAATAGGGGAACAAGGGGAAACCTTGGTGATTGAAACTATA
Source organism: Drosophila tani (assembly GCA_008042535.1). NCBI lineage: Eukaryota > Metazoa > Arthropoda > Insecta > Diptera > Drosophilidae > Drosophila > Drosophila tani. The sequence continues at coordinate 13,982 of VNJO01007877.1, forward strand.
TTTTTTATAGATATTATCTCAATTGATTTAGGGATTTTATTGAGTCAAATTTATTTATGTTTTAAATATAAAAAAAGAATATTTTCGAGGGGATTTCACTGAGGTTTTGAAATCCCTTTAATAGGTATCCAATAATAATTAAAATAGTTTATTTATTTCAATTGATTTTAGCATTTTACAAGGCATTCATATAATAAATACTGATACTAATTCAACCAATAAAAAAAATGTTAACTGGTCTTTTAAAATCCGCTTCAGAAGGTGTCTAAAAATATGAAATATTAATTATAAGGTATGAGTATTGACATTATTTAAATTGATTTAAGAATTTATTCTTGCCAAAAATAATAGCCTAGTTATGGACCATTTTTTAAGAGATTTCAAAACTCTAGGGATTAATATAGCTTCCATTCATAATATAAATAATACAAGTAATATAAATAATATAATTTATACAAATAATGGAAATAATATATATAATATAAATAATGTAACTAATATAAATAATACAAATAATAATATAAATTATACAAATTAATATAAATAATATAAATCATACAAATAATATACATAATACAAATAATATAAAATAATATAAATAAACATTTCGCTTACCAAAAATTATTAATATTAGAATTTTTGTAAACATTCAGAACGTACAGCCTGAACACTTAAGAAAACTCTTAAGAAATAATGTATAATATATGTATGTTATTTAAGCCAAAATGGTATGCTCATTATTTCAGATAATTTTGTTACCTTAAGATGAACACTTAAACATAATTTTATGTAATACAAATTGTATTTATCTAAGCAAATAAAATGTGGGGCGCCACTCAGATGTATAATTCTCTCAGTGTCTCCACCCTAGCTCAAGACGAGCCAAGACAGCAGCCCCTCCAGCTCCAATCTATCTCCCTTTAGGGGAGAACTGGGGGGATAACTGCGAGCAAGGGCGAATGAGTCAGTCCATTCATGTGTCCAGCGCCCAGTTGATGTGAGTGGATTCCTCGAGTTCTGGATACGCAAACGCATATCCATCGACATCGACATCGACCCACTGACGCGGAGCGGTGCTGGTGCTAGGGGTGCTGGCGGATGGTGGGGGCGGTCGATTATTCATTCATGGCAAAGGCATTAGTCAACAGCCCCGAAGACAATTGGCTGCGAGGTGAATTCCCTTACTGGCCTTACTGGCCCGGCCTGGCAAAGTTCAGCGTCTGACGACGCGTGGCGTGGCGTGGCGATAAGAGTTCAGTGGAAAAGTTGGCCGAATTACTGTTAACTGTTGACGGCGTTGAATCAAAATTTTAGTGCCCCCAGTCCGCCGCCAGTGATTGCGGGCCATGTAATTAGCCGAATCGTCCAATTAGGCCACAGTGGGTGCCGTCCTAGCCCACTGACTGAGACTGTAAACATTTCCACGCGACCTTATCTACAGGCTATCAGCGCCGAAAATGCGAAAACGCGAAAAGCGCGTCATCCTCAAGGCAGAGAGCCAGGTCCCAAGACGAAGACATGTCATGCACTGATTTCCATTCCAATTCCGATTCCGATTCCGATGAGTGGCCCCCCAAACCCAAACCAGGGTGCAAAGATCACCTGCGGTTGTTTATGGCCCTGGCATTAGCACTTCCAGCCAACAACTGGAGGATCGTGATATCACTGAGAGTTTCTGGGAGTTTGTCGGGGGGCCGGCCGTAAATCAGAGCGATCTGGCCGCGATACTGGGCCAAACCTGGTGAATCGCGTCTATAAAACTAGCACGTCGGATGCCCACGCATCGGAGAGTCCATTCTCAGTTCGATGGCCGATGGCCGGTAGCCGCTGTCCGGCCGGGTAGCCAGTCGGTCGGCAGTGCGTCAATCGGTTTTGATTTATCAAATGATCTAATTACCGATCAGATTTGCTCGCTCAATGGAAAGTTTCCGAGTGAAATGGGTAGTACTACTCATCCAGTGTGGGCTCGTGAATTACATTCGGAGCTTGCTTGGCGAGAAGACCAGCTCTGAAGAACTAGTATTAGGTTTTTCTTCAAAACCCACACTGTACTGTCCGGAAAATTGCTCCTAGGATCTTTATTCCGAATACATCTTTCACAGAACCACAGAAAGACCTTTGATTTCATTCCTAACCAACTCCTAACTGACTCCGAAAGGTGGAAAGTCCCTTTCATTGTCAAATTGAGGACAGACTGACCTGACCTCTAACTTTCATTTATTTTTAAGAAGAAAACACCACATATCTAAAATTATTTGCAGAGGAGCTAAAAATCATATTTCCTACACTCCGAATTCACTCCGAAAGTTGGAAACCTCAATCATCGTCAAATTGAAGGCAGCGACACTGTAATTTTGATCGAAAGCTACAAGTTTTAAAAATGAAATGACTTAAGAATTCCACACATATGAAAATATTTGCAAAGGAGCCTTTAGTCATATGTCATATCAATCCGATCTCACTCCGAATGGTCAAAAAGTATAGTGTTTTGTTATCGGTACTTTGATCTACTTTTAAGATTGAAAACACATATATTTCGAATTATCTACAAAGAAGATAAAGATCTTAGTTTTGTACACTCCCGGTTTCACTCCGAAAGGAAAAGCCTGAATGATAGTCAATTTGAGGGCGAGGACATTTTAGCTTCGACCGCAAGCTACGAAATTTAAGAATGAAATGCTATATTTTGAATTTCCTTCATTATATTTTATATTATATTATATATATATATTTTATATTATATATATTATATTTAATTATATTTTTGTGCAGTCCGAATAGTCCGAAATAGACGTCAATGGTCAATTCGAAGCCTGAATTGCTCGCACTCGGATCGCCAGCTCTCCATTGTCTGTTGGCCAACCTGTTTCGCGGCCTGAACCGTTATCACCACATCCATCTAGCCATCATCATGCGGCTCTAGAAATTGCTGTTTCACCGGGTCTAAAAAAAGGGGGATTGGAGGATGGCCGGCACATGTGGCACATGGCAGATCGACCCAGAGATCTCCCCAAAGATTTCCCATGGCCTCTCGCCAAAAAATCCCCGTGCGCTTAGCTCTTGGCTTGGCTAATCTTTTTTGAAACAATTGAAAAACATGCTTTTTGAACCCGGCCCGCAATCAATGCAATTAATTTCGCATTGAAGAAGCCTCCCCCAAGCCATGCCCCGCCCCCACTGGGGCGAGTTGGGGGATGGGGGAGTTTGTGACGCAAGCAAAGGCCTCAATGACCGAAGACGAAGTGAAGTGAAGGTGTACATAATGAGCGGCCACACGTACGTACGCACACCAGCTCGAGCGGAGAAAAATCCCCTTTCTGTGTGGGAGCGGGGCGACGAAGCGAGCCATTCGCATTCGCATTCGTACGTAATTGATGAAAAGCAAACAGCTTGTGCAAATAAAAATAAACACAAACATATAGGGGGAAGGGTGGCAATCATCGAATCGAAACAAATCCAGTAATAATTATAAGCGCGCCGCGCACTTCTGACTCCGCCGCCGCCGCTTCTTCTGGGGTCCGATTCCTATTCCTATTCCTGATTCCGATTCCAATTCCGATTCTGATTCTGATTCTGATTCCGATTCTTTAACACACGACGCCCCATTGACGTCGACGCGCGACGCTCGGCGTTCGACGCAAGCTTCGACAGCGACAGCGACGCGCGACGGCGACGCTCTGCCCTGGGGGAGAGATAGCAGGAGCAGAGGCTCCGGCTCCCACCGTGGCTACTCTGCCCCAAGCAGCGACGGCAGCGGCGACGGCGACGCGGGCAGCGAGTGGGACTGCCTCACAGGCGGCTACGGCGGCGGCGGCGGCGGCTGCCGGCGATTTTCGTATAAATATAAAATTATGCGACGGCCGGAGACCATGAATCAGTTTCGCTTAGACACACGCCAATGCTAATTGCTATTGTCCCGGCCTGTGAACCTATAACCCTATATAACCAGTGCGAAGGAATCCCTTAGAGATCAGTGCTTGCACACACCTCACACACTCCACACACACTCCCAACTCCCAGTATTAAGGCCACTTGGAGGCCCTTCAGTGCTCCAAAGAATCCAGTGATCCAGTGATCTTCAAAGATGTGCCATCAAAGTAAGTAGAGAGCAGGTGCAAAGTCCTCCGCGATACGTATTAATTGGTATCTGGTATCTGGTATCTGGTATCAGTGGCAACAATTAGATCACCCTCCCATCGCGTTCGCCACTGTCTTTCGCAATTGTTTATAAAAAGATGATTTGCTAGCTCCCCCATTCCAATTCCCCGATATTACGGAATAACTTCGAACGGTTCCCATGATTAATGCTCTCCAACTCGCTACGCTACGCTCCGTACCGCTCCGCTCCGTACGTGATTGTGTCCGTGTCTTCTTGGTGTGAATCCCCGTCCGGGCACACACACTGAGTGATCGAACTGTTAATAATCGGCTTCGATTCGAGGCTAATGCCAGCGAAGGTGTCCAGCCACCTCAATATCGTTTCGTGGCGAAATTAAAGCCAAGTCGTGGGAAAAATACCGCTAGGTTTCTCCACATCTCACAATCGTTTCCATTTAATCGAAATCGAGCCCGCCCTCAATTAACTCATTACTCGAATCAGAGCCTATATTTAGCAAGTACTTGCGACTAGATCTCAAGTTCCCAAGTTCCCAAGTTCCGGACCTTTCAATTTCGCCAGGTGCCAGCGCCCGCGCCTTCCGATTCTGATTGCTTTATGGCCCTGATAACTCCTCCATCACGTCAGATCCCGCTCACATGACTCCCTCCAATGGGTGGGTAATCTCGTGCAATCCCCAATCCAGCCGCGATCTAATCAGGGCCAGAGCTCACATGAGTTCCACCCACCGTTCCCGACTTTCGGAGGCCCGTTCTGCGTTCTCCGTTCTCCGGGTCTCCACTTTCGATCTCGGGTGTCCGTCCGCTCGTGGCCTTGGCCAGCTGATCTAGCAGCGGCAGCACGTGCCTTATCGCTGCCGGCGCGCTGCCCGGCGTTATCAAGTCGCTGACCTACGGCAACTTGAGCGGCGAGCGGCGAGCTTGGAGCGTTAAGAGAGCGCGAGCGCCGAGTGGCTACGTCACAGCCTCCGGCTGCGTCTGGGCCGCGTCTGGCGGCGGCAGCAGATCGGAACTTGGCCAGCGGAACTGAACGGAACGGATCGGAACGGAATGAAAAAAACCCAAATACCTATGAGTAATCTTTCTGGTGAAATTCGGCCGAAAGGCGAGAGGCGAGCGAGCCAGAGAGAAAAAGAGCGGCGGCGGCAGAGTCGTGACAAATGCTCAAAAGTAATGCCGAACATTGCTTGTGAGCAGAGGCTGCTGTAATTGCACTCACTCGCTCGGGTCCGCGTCCGCTCTCTCTTCTCCATCGATTGAGTGATCCGATCCGATCCGATACGGTACGATCGGCGTGAGTGCGTGAGTCTGAGTCTGAGTCTCCGTCTTACAAATTTTCGAGCGCCGCCGCGGAGGCAGTCACTTAGCCAGCAGCCGTCGAGCAGGAGAGTCCGAGAGTCGGAGCAGCTCCTCGCATCCAGCAACCAGTTAGCCAGAGTCTCGTTAGTGCGTGTGTTTAAGCCAGTAGCCAGACCACCAATGCCAGCCTTTACCTTAAACGGTGCGCTTAACTGCCGATCGGGATTTGTCCGTGACTAAAACTAAACTAACTCCTTGCTCCTCCTTCTCCTCCTCTACAGTCTGCCCACAGAGCCAGCGCCAGCGCCAGAGCATCAGCCACAGCCACTGGAGCTGCCACAGCCGGCAGCTGCTGCTGGTCATCATGATCCTGGCCGCCGTTATGCCGCTGCCCCAGGCCCGGCATCTGCGCGATCAGGTGGCATTGGACTATGCCTACGATGAGGATGCCTCTGGACGAGCTTCAGCCTCCTCCTCCTCTGCCGCTTCCAGCGAGGGCCTGCCCCACTTCAATGTGAATCCGTACCACGGCCTGGTGGAGAGCTTCGGCGAGGGCAGCTACGACAGCGACCTTAGCCTGAGCGAGAGCAGCTACGAGGAGATCACCCAGGCGGCCATCCGGGCCGCTCGCCGCGAGATGCGTCGCCAGCGGACGCGTCATGCCCGCAGCCACAACCTGCGCCTCTTCGCCGGCGCCCTGCCCCAGATCCCCGAGTGGGAGAATCCCTGCGGTGGCAGCTACAATGCGGACAGCGAGAGCTCCGGCGACAGCAGCTCGGGCCAAGGACGCGTGATCAAGCGAAAGGTGAGTTCTGCAAGAGCTTCCGCCAAAGAAATGCCTTACTTATCGGTTCCTCTCCCCTCTCCCCTGCAGTACCTCGAGAGCCTGAGGAACGTGGCGCGAAGCGAGTACCAAGACATCAGCCGCCGCGCCAACCAGGAGTACGTCAACTTCCATTACTGGCCGCACGAGTACAAGTTCCTGCCGAACATGACGAAGCCCACATCGGCGGTAAGTAGCAATGCGACGACTCTGCTCTTGACTGATGGTCGATGGCTGATGGGTGATGGGATGTGGCAGAAGCGGACCTGCTCCGCCCTGGGCGGCGCAGACCAGTTTCCTCTCTGCTCATTTGCATGCCCTTCCCCCAACTGACCAACTAACTGAGTGGCCAAAGAACTGAAAACTAACCAAGCTCTCCTCTTTGTTATTTGCAGGTGAAGCTCAAGACCTGGTACCGCCACATCCAGACCTTCGTGGGCAGCTTCTCGTATCTGGGCCGGGCCCAGTACAAGTTCCTTAAGGAGCACCAGCGCGGCCTCAAGGGGGCCGACGAGCTGCACGACCTCCTGGTCAGCGCCCGGTACATGCTCTGCGAGATCGAGACGACCATCAACTCCTCGTATCCGAACAGCAACGGCGCCAAGCTGAGCCGCGTCAGCCGGGAGGCGATGCAGGAGCGTCTCAAGTTCTACACGCCGGCCGATGGCAGTGCGGAGGCGGACATGCGGGACCTCAAGGCCAGCAAGGAGCTGTATATCCAGTACCTGGAGAATGTCTACAAGACGCTACACAAGGCCCTGCGCCGACATCGCCGGCGCAACAGTGCGGAGCGCTCTCATGCGGCGGCGGCGGCAGCAGGTTTCCCAGGATCTTCCCCAGGAGCGGCTGCGGCCGGCCGGTCGTCGGGCAGCTCGGAAATGGTCGACCTGGGCTCTTCCTCGAATGCGGCCGGAGTGAGTTCCGGCTCGGACTGCGGATCCGCCGAGTGCTAAGCCAGCGACCGAGTCCACATCACGCCGCACCAGTATTATGGCGAATGCTGCCCAAGTTTACCCAGCATTCGCAGCAGCCAGCAAGCCAAAAAGAGGAACCCCAGGTCCAGACCCATGTCCAGACCCAGACCCAGACAGGGAGAGAACGAAGAATTTTTGTCGAATGCCATTTTAGACACGTACTTTAGGATTTATTTATTTATTTATTGAGTATTAGAGAGCACCTTCCATTCCAGTGGGCACTCCAAACACAAACACCCTCCTCCCATCCCCGCATACCCCGCATCCCTCGCGACTATTTATTTTCCATTACCCTATTTTTTTTCTCTATGTGTAGTAATTTATTTATTTATTATCCGTAACCATATTGTATTTATTAACTATTTATTTGTGAACGGACCGGCGAGAGCGCGCAGCTCGCCGGCCAAGAACCAGCCGCAAAGGAAGACCCAGCCACAAACAAAAAAATGCTTAAATCTACTGTGATTTATTTTAAGTACTTTTTTTGAATAGTTCTTAGTGTGAATAAAACAGACGATTGTGAATGAAAACGGAGCAGAGTATTGTACATACATTATTGTGCTTAGCCCTAAGTTTGCGCAGATTAAACATTGAAAAGACAAACCGAAGGAGAAAGGACTTTGCCATTTTGAGGGGGGATTTTAAGGTTTAAAAATAGGACTCCCCCAGTTCACAGTTACCGATCGAGGCGCTTGCTCATCGCAGTCCCAGGGCTCAGTGTCAAAATCAACGCGTTTATGGCTTAATGGGCCCTCAACTTATCGCGCTTGTTGGCAAGACGTGGCCTGCAATTATAAGTCAGATATCGAATCGATTTCTCGAGGGTTCTTTGCACTTCCGATAGGAAGCAGCATATCGCGCGCGCTTATGGTCTATAACCCAATAAGTAAACTCTAATATACTATATACTATATATACTATACTTTTGCATAGAAAATATTTTCCTGAACTTTCTCCAGAGCTATGTGGAATTTACAACAAATAAACTGCTGAAATTTAATTGAAGAAATGTGAAAAGGTGCTAGAAACTTTACACTCTGTACTTTCTGTACTAATATTTAAACATCTGGCTTTATTTTGCCATATCTCATTTCATGACAATATCGGTTTCCTGCGAGGATTGATTGCCGCCACGATTAAATTCCCTATCTCGAGGGTTCTTCGCTCTTCCGATCGGAAGCTGCTTATCGCTATCGTCGTCGCCCTATCTGCCCGACACTTTTGGCTTATGGCCCAATAAGTAAGTCGAAGTAAGTCGATTGGCTTGCATTCCTTTGCAATTCCTTAATGACTCTCGGCCACACTTCCGATCGGAAGCTGCTTATCGGCGCTCGCTTAACCCAAATTGGAGCCTCTTCATCGCCCAGGTCGGTTTCCGTTTCCACTCCACTCCTAATCGCCAACTCTGTGGCAACTTATCGAGTTATTCATGCCCGCGGCATTCGACGAATGCAGTCCGCCGTCATTTGATTTATTTATTAAACAATTCAACAGTTAGCCATTGGCTATCAGCAGCAGGCCGAGTCATTCCGTCTGATCGGAGTGAATTAATGCTGCAGGTCGCAACCACAAGTGCAATCGCAGTCGCAATCTCAGTCTCGTTCTACGCGCTGCAGTCGCGGGCCAGAAAGTTTCCCCTATTCAGTTTCCCCTGTCCAGTGAGGTTTCGCCCGCATTACTCATACGACGCGTGGCCGCTGGCCACCCGCAATGAGGCGCCCCTGCCGGGCGTGCCAGGAGTTCATATGTATTTTACGTATAGAAAGTTGGTACGTGTAAACAGTTTGTACGTGTAAGGAAGTAGTGCTGCTGCTGTCCGCCAAACCAAGTGGCGCCACTCGGACCATCAGTATTGACATAATTTTAGACATCAAATGAGCAAAGACAAGTAAGAAAGCTACGTAAGCGCGACTGTGGGACTATTAATCAATAATAGTAAATAGATATAAATAAATAGATTTAAAAAAAAAACAATTTAAAATTATTTATTATCGGGTGATAAGTTTTTATTTTGTGGATTTTATATATTTCGTTTTATTACAATTTTTTATTTTCGGGTGCAGAGTGATATTAAGTTCAACTTAATCCTTATCTCTTAACTCCCCTTCTTATCCTGTTGGAACAGCGGAATTGGAACATAAGAGCGAAATTCAAATTTATTTAATGTTACTTTAAGATATGCTAAGAGAATGCAAAATTCCTTCAATGCTATCATACATAGTACAAAATATTATTCTCTGTGTTATTTTTTAACATACAGGCACATAACTGTATATATATTTATTAGTAGAGTTAGTAGTAAAAGAGTATTTAATTAGCTCCCTTCTTGTTTTCATCTATTTTCTGCCAGCACTGAGCGCCATCTATGAACCTTGGTGCGCCACCTATACGTTATTTACATTGGGTATGCTTGCGCCACCTGCCCGTTTCTTACATTCGACATGCCTTATCTACACGACCAGAAACGAATTCCCAGTATTTTCTATTTATAGCAACTCTCGTTCAACTTTCATTCAATCCTGTTTCAATCCTGTTGCAATGCGACCAGTTGAAGGCTTGCTCCTCTGGGTGGCTTTGCAGGGAATTCCCCTATTTGGGGGCCACCAATCACGAGAGTGTGTCAGCCTTTTTCCCCAGTTTTCACCCACGGCTTAAGCCGGGCTTAGGACCTGCGGAGGGGAAGGAAACAGCGAAAAAGGACGAAAAAAAAATGGACAGAAAATGGGTAACCGATCAGGCGAATGATGCGATGACAACGGAGCTTGCGGGTGCTCAGCGCTCAGTGCTCAGCGCTCAGCGCTCAATGCTCGCAAATCGCCCATTAATAATTTGAATTAACTTTTGTTGCCTGATTAAACACACTCGAAGGGGGCTGAGGGCGAGGGCTGGGTGGGACACCCACACACACACACAGAGAACGCATTAAATTCAATTAACAAGACATTGTAAATATTGTCACACCTTTCACAAAAGTCAACACGAGGCCAACACTCGAAACTGGTCGTTGTTGCTGCCAGCCGCCACTTTATATATATGTATATCTTTTTTTTTTTGCATGCTGCTGCTGTATTGCTGTTTTTGTCGCTTGTTTGCATACGGATAGAGCAGCGTACACAATGCGAAAAATAAGCTAAGAATAACTGAGGCTCGGGCTCCTGGGACACGCTACACGGATGCCGATGCCTTTGCCTTAATATTTGATGGCATTTGCCAGAAATAAAGTTAAAGGCGAAATGCGAAATGCGAATTGCGAAATGCGGTGTCCCCGAAACGTCCAGAGTTGTTGATTGGCTTAAGAGTTGGCTCGAAGCTCGAAAAGCCTGCTGTCACTGAATATTCGCAGCCGATACTCGTGACAATCTCTCTCACTCGGCTTATTTTAAAGTCGATACTCTCATGGGAGCTCAGGGGGAAAAATCCTTGAAAGCCATGCGTTGCACTCTGATTTCGGGCTGACACAACATCAGAGAAACATTATTTGCACATCAATTATAAAGATATTCAGCCTCGGCCCAAATTAGTCCCTAACTTTTGCTGCAATTTTCCTTAAAAATAAATGAGATGTGTCAGAGAGTAGTTCGATTAGGATGTCCCACATCTGCATGCTTTCTCCATGTGTACGAGGGGGTACAGCCAGGTAATGGATCAATTCCCGCCCCCAAACAGCTTGGCAATTTTTGATTCCAGCTCCCATTCGCAGGTGCTAAGGTTAGAGGTCACATAGCCGCACGTACGCTAAGCCCAGACTTTCCTCCTTTTGCGCATCCTGTGCGCGCGTAATTGTATCTATTTGATATGTTTGGCTTGTCTGCCCCAGCGCCTTGTTGTTGCCACTCATTTCGATGATTGTCGCGGTCGGGAGGGGAGCACGGAGCACGGAGCGGAGTCTCCATCCCGGATTCCCTTGCCGAGTGTGATGTGTGAAGTGGATTAGCGGTTTTGAAAAGATATGGCTGCATTTCCGAACCCGAGACGGAGATGGAGACGGAGCCCGAGCCGGCGGGGATGTGAATGGTTATGGGGATGGGATGCTTGACCTACATAGCAGGCGGCCCTTAGCCCCAGATCCCCGAACCCCAACCTCTATAATTACAGAGCCCTGGCGACCGACTGGGGGCCACTGGCGCCATTAACCCTAACGAGGCGGCGTCATTTTAATGAATATCGGGTTAATGAATATTTTATAGAAAAATGTGCAATGCTCGGCAAGGCCGCGCTAGCGGGTCCTCGCACCTGGACTCTGGTCAACACAGACGGCAGATGGGCAGATGGGCAGATGGGCAGATGGGCTGATGGCAGATGGCAGGTGGGAGATGGCTTACCAGAGCCCTCTCTCAATGAAATTGCAGAGCATCGCAAGAGGGTCACGTACTTTAATTTTGCTTACTCCGTGAATGAGTGCAATTGAAATGAATAGAAATGTGCAGCCGCCGCGTCGCGTCGCATCGTCGCATCGCCGCCCGAAAGTCCTGTCCCCTGCCCCTGCCTGCTCCTGCCTGCCCCCACTACGTGGGTCTGTCACTGGGTGAAATATATTCACCAAGGAATGGCAGGGACTGAGCAAAGGGTTGGCTTCCGGTGCATTTGCATCGCCACTCGTACTCGCACTCGTACTCGTACGCGCACTGCAATTTCAAGGTGACCAAAGCCTGCCTCGCAGGACACTCGGGAATATTCAAATTAGATGAGGCAATTAAGTTGCCAGGCGATGGATTTTATATTTGTATAGCTCAATGTCCGTGACACACTTGGCCGTCGTCACAGCCAGCACTATTTCGAGTGTCGCTCTCCATTACTTTGGCCTGTGAGTTAATGTAGAAAAAATCATAAATGTCCGGTAGCCAGGCAATTAGGCCTGTCCCTCTTGCTTCCATCCCCCGGGAAAGCCCGAGGAGTAGTCACCGTGACAGCTCAACATTTCCTTCCGAATTTAACTCTAACGTATTAAAAACAATAAGGGAAGCAATAGCTGCGGTAGGCCGACCTTTCCATGCCCTTGCAGTTGCTATAAACATGGGATTTATTAGACACCTCGCTTGCACTCACCTCTAATTGGTTGGGGTCTATAACTGCCCAGCCTCTGCCGACACACTGACTGTATACGCACAATGTTTATTTAAACAATAAATTATTAAAAAAGAAAAATAAAGCTATAGCTGCATTTTCCTTGGATGTGCCTTTACCCTAAATATCCGGCTCGAAGGACCAGGGGTTGGATTTTAGGGGGGCTTCTCTCAACTGATGGATCCAAAGATAAATGAAAAAAACTTCAAACAACCTTGATGATTTAGACTCTTGTGTTTTTATTGCTGCTTTCAAGGTTTTTGACGTGAGAATTTGTACAAAAAGTGCAAGTAAGTAAAAGTAGAGAGACCAGACTTAGGGTCTTCTAGAATTCCCGTCTCATGAACAATAGAGCGGAATAATATGTATAGAAAAATAGCTATTTTACTAATCATACCCATTTGCTACGCAATAAAAAATAATTGCTCTCATTTTCTTATCTAGCCCTACGTTCAAATGCGCTTACACGCACTAATGCCATTCTAACGAGTCAATGTAATATTTTATAAGCGGCTTCGACTCCTTCAGCGCCTGACAAGACCCGGACTGAAGTTACAGTACCCTCTCGAAGGGCATTAAAATAAAAACATTGTGAATATTAAAGTGGCACGCAGAGTGCAATCTATTTTTGCACTTTATCTCAACGAATCTCGACCAATCTCGACGGCAGCCCTGTCAGCTCATAATTGGCAACAAAGTTTCACGAAATGAGCTTTGATTCCCTGGCGCAGCTCCTCACTCAATATTGATAACTATTTAAGGGGGATCAAAGGGCCACTCCAACTCCAACTCCAACTTTCCAAACGAATTGTGATGGGGCCGGTCATGGATATAAATTAAGCGTAATCGGTTTATTAACTGGCAGCGAACAGTAACCCCTTCGGTCGGCATTTGGCTGGAAAATGATTGGGCGCCTTGGCTACGAGTGGATTGTGGATGGGATGGTGCCCTGACCGGGGCCGACCGGGGGGTCTTAGGGCAATTAGGCATCAATTTTCATTGCCGTTTTGGCCATTTTGGAGCCACACTGTTTTGGTCAATTAGCCGAGTGCACAGTGGGGCCTGGACTGCGCCCTCCGTTGTCTGTGCTAGGCCGTAGCCGTAACTCAAGGGGTTTTAGGTTCTGCCATTGATTTGCTGCCAGGGATTTGGCCAGCGGGGAATCCAAGTTTGGGCCCCTGTCGCCGCAGTGTGTGTAGGTGCCAGAGCCCAGCCAAGTCGGGCTGTGTGTGCGCATTGTTTGGCTCAAGAGGAGCAGCGTCAGGAGCAAAGTCAAGATTCGGGCAGAAAAGAACTGAGCAAACTGCCACCTGACACGTGAACCATTCAGCATCGACAGCCAGCAAGCAAACATAAATAAATTATTCAACTTTGGCAGCGCCAAAAGCCGACCACATGGCCTTACTTACCAGTGTCTTCCTTCTCCTTTCGAAGAGGGCATAAAAACAGGACAACAGGACTCAAGGGCAACGGCTGCTCCTACGCACATAAAGCCGAAACCGAAAAGGAGAGCGGAATTGGGTCAACTTGGATTGGCGTTTGATGAATACGTTACGAGCCGGGAGCCGGGAACGAGGGGGAAGTTCAAGGGAGTTCTTGTCTGTCTGTCCACCGAGGCGACAGGAAGTTTTACTATTTTTGGCCTTTGTAGCCAAGGCTGTGTGCGAGTGGCCCCAATACGCAGGAGTTGAGTGGAGTTGAGCAAATGGAACCGCGAATACCCTTTTCCATGAGCTTTGAGCCCCAAAAGAGGCGAGTGCCTGTTGCTGAAAGATAACCCAAGCCAAAGGCGACTTAAGCCTGAAACCCACATAGTTAACACTTGATGCATTTTGGTGTCAATATTAATTGGAAGCAGCTTTGCTAACTTTATCAAGAAATGATCTTTTGGAAATTGGAAAAGGGATTCATTTCAAGAATCCATTGTTTCAAATTAATACAGAGGAGACCTTGTTCTGCTCACTGTCCTGTGGAATTTCAAATTTCCAACTAACATAATTAGTAACTAACATGCAATGCATTTTGGTGCCATTATTAATTAGAAGCAGCAATCCAGAAGGATTTATCCAGTAATGATCTTTTGGAAATTGGAAAAGGGATTAATTTCAAGAATCCATTGTGTCAAATTAATACAGAGAAGACCTTGTTCTGCTCACTGTCCTGTGGAATTTCCAATTTCAAACTAACATAATCAGCAATTAACACTTGATGCATTTTGGTGCAAATATTAATTAGATGCAGCAATCCAGAAGGATTTATCAAGTAATGATCTTTTGGAAATTGGAAATGGGATTCATTTCAAGAATCCATTGTTTCAAATTAATACTTAGGAGGCCTTGTTCTGCTTACTGTCCCGTGGAATTTCAAATTTCCAACTAACATAATCAGTAACTCACATGCAATGCATTTTGGTGCCAATATTAATTAGAAGCAGCTTTCCTAAATTTATCAAGTAATGATCTTTTGGAAATTGGAAAAGGGATTAGTTTCAAGAGTCCATTGTTTCAAATTAATACAGAGAAGGCCTTGTTCTGCTCACTGTCCTGTGGAATTTCAAATTTCCAACAAACATAATCGGTTTATTAACTGAAATCAAGGAGCACCAGGAGTGCAGGTCCTAGCCTAAGCATAGGTGCAAATTGCTCTGAGGATTTACACCTCAATTTTAATTAGTAGCCGCATTATCAAGCCCATGCAGATCCTGACATTTAAGGGCTAGGAGTTGAGCTCCTTTTGGTTGACTAAATAAATCGAAAGGCCCCGTTTCAGGGTAGCAGAAGGCGGGCCAGAAGGAAGTCTCGAAGTTAGTCAACTCGGCTGAAGTCCTGTCACGCACGTGAGCCTTGAAAGTCGGCCAAAGGAGCTGCATGGATGGAGCGGGGATGAAGGCCAGACATGGCTGCTGACCGCCAGCCGAGACAGGTGGGACTCAATATCTGTGCTTCGCAGGCTTCGAAAACTGATTTATCAGGCAGGACGAGTTCTCGCACTCGCCGCTCGCCAGCTGCATTTTGATTAGGCCCCAGCAAGGTTAATTGGATGCGATGGGAGTTCGGTTCGGTTCGATTCGAGCCAGGCCCATAAGCCGTAAGCCGTAAGCCGTAAGCTGTGCCCCGCCCCATGCCGCCCATTACCGAATATCCCCTTCGGGGCTAAACAAATTGCTGTCAACGACTCAGGAAGACCATAAAAGTAACGCAAATAAACAATTTCACTTAAATAGAAAATAAAAAAGAGAAAACACGGAAGCCAGCCGCCAGCAACCCCCGGGGGGCGATTGGAGGAGGCGCTTGATCGATTCCCCATTCAATACCTACTCCCGTCTCCCACTCATTACTCCGATGCCCGATGCCAGGACGTGGACAATTAATTCGCAGGCAAATTGCCCGCAACGCCGAAAGTGCCGCAATGTGGTGCTCGGTGCTCGGTGCTCGGCGCTGAGGAAACCCCACTCAAATTAAGTGACAATGGCAAGCAAATACATAATGAATTATTCCATAAGCTGCTAAACTGGGTCAACTGCTCCTTAGTCACCGTTCCGCCAGCTCCTCGGAGGGTGGGTTCTTATTTTGGAGTAGCAATTGTAGTCCGGGGTGGCCCGGCTTGCCCGGGGCCAATTGTATTTGATATTTATCGCCCTGCAGTTGCGATATAAGGCAGAGCAGAGCCAGAGCCAGCCCGCGGCCAATGTGAATGTGAAAAAAGATTTGTGGCGGACATAAAAAAAAATATGAACTGCCTGAGAAATATGAAAACAGAGGCATCAGGAGCCAGTCAGGCACAAGCTTTAAGCAGGATGCTTATGTGAAAATAATATACCGTGTGGTGCATCTCTCTCTCTACACTTTCTAGGTACTTGTCAGGCACACAATGGCTCCTATATCCCTTTACAAAGCCTCAAGCATTTACAAAACGTTGAAGATTGGAAAATTGTCTGATTTATTCTGGGCTATGAGGAACCAGCTCATTAATGGCTCGCTCACAATAGAAGTTAATGCTTCAAACGCTTCCAATCTCCGATTTCAGCGCCGGGTGTCATAATTAGCCATTGTTCAGCTCGACTTTGCTCTGCTCTCGCTGGAAGCGATTTGGCTCTGGCTTCTCTGGCTTCGGTTACAGTTTCTGCTCTGGTTTCGCTTTCCACTGCGAGCGCGACAACAGCTGTTCCCGGCACGCGGGGCGTATGAGTGATGGCAGAGGCAGGGACTGGGGACTGGGGGTCCTTGAATAAATCATCCCCATTATGGCCCGCGGCTGCTGTTCGGCTCAGTTTAGCTACTGGTTACCACCTCATGCTTCTCTTCCTGAGGCTGCGGCATATGCACTTCTGCTGTATCTTCCCAGGACCTTAGGCCACGGCTGCCAACTCCGGATAATAGGTTCTATCAACGCATTGTACTGGTCACTGGTTAAATCGCATAATTAATGGTGAGTGAGTGAGTGAGTGAGTGACAGGCGGCGCGAATTACGCAAATGGATCTGGACACGGTGCACTTTACAGCGAGAGATCCTTTAATTTCCAGGGCATTGATTAATAGATGGGCTGTCTCCTTGGGCCTCTACAATTCTAAGGAATTCATTCTGCCAGAGATGGCAGAAAGCAGAAAGGGGAAATATGTAAATTTAGTAAAATGACACTTGGAATGACAACTAAAAAAGGCCTTGTAGTTTAATTTAATTCCGTGCAAGAGCCTAGAAATAAATATATTTTCAACGAGTTACTGAGATGTGAGTGGCAGTTACATGTTATTCGCTTTTAAGTATTTTCAAGAATTTTATCTTCTGTTCTCTTGAGAATTTGTATGTCACTTGCACTGCCAACTAGCAGAGATTCTTCAATTTAAATCCATTGATTAATTAATGGGACCATTTTGGGGCACTTAGGGTAATCACTGCAAACATCACTGCAATGCAGGCATTTCCAAGGCTTTCACATTTCCAGAAGGAAATAATATGGAACAAAAGTGGAAGAAATATTTCGCCTTTGACTTCGATTTGTATCTCGCTGCGAGGAGCCTCCATTTCCGGAACGCCGCTCTTTGTCCGCGGATTGCTAGGCAGCAGCAGCCGAGCTCCGCCGAATGGCTTCCATCAGTCGACGGCTACGCAACGCAACTCAACGCAACTCAATGTCAATGAACTTGGTAAACAATTTTTAATCACATGCCTCGACACCACGAGGCTCAGGGTTCCCATTTGACGCCGATGCCAAATTAAATTGAATAAATCTCAGCCCACGCAGGAAGGGGCGGGAACGGGCTCCGAACAGTAATGAAGTTGTGCCTGCTGTTTAGCAGTTCAGGGGTACAGTGAAGACTTTAGAAAAAGAATCACATCTAAATTTAAGTATTTAATTTAGGGAAAAATAAGACCCTTAAATTAAGATAATGTTGATATAAATTTTGATATCAATTCCCATAATAAAGCAACATTTCCCCCAAGCCGTGTTCACTGTGCCCTATTGCTATTTCTATGCTTTCGGTTTCCGCCTCCTCGGGTTTTCCCGCAAACAAAAGGGCGCGTGAAATATGCGAAGGAGCGAAGGAGCGAAGGAGGTCCTGGGTCCTGCGTCAACACGCAATTGTTGACGAGTTGCCGAAAAGATTTGCTCCCTCTAGCTGGCCTCCACCTGGCGTGCCTGGCAAGCGTTCATCTTGACCGGGACGGCGGGGAGGCGGCAGCCAGTGGGGGTCGGACGGGGTCAATGAACGAACGATTGGCCTCCGCCAACTGCGTTACGTGTTACGTGTTGTTTTTAATTGGCAAAACAAACGTAATTAAAGCATTTAGCAACCAGATTGAATAATGAGTAATCGCCAGCGAAGCCCAACAGCAGAACAGGAGCCAGAGCCGGCGAACCGGCAATTAGTGGCCACTGGCCACTGGCCACCGTCAGTGCGAGTCCGGAGTCCGCGGAGCGATAACCAGAAGCAGAACAAGCGCCAGGGTCCGGTTTCAGCACTCCACCAACCCATTCTCAGCACTGACTGACTGACTGGCTGACTGGCTGACTGAGTGACTGGCAGGGCAAGGACGCCCTCGGCGCTCCTGGCGTATGAGTGATATAATTGTAATTGAGAGAAACCATGGCGGTTCCATTACACCAAGAGAACGGTAATTTTTTAATAACTTCTAAGGTTTTATTATTTATATTTTTATTATATTTTTAATTATTAAAACATTTTTATAAATTAATTTTGTTTACAGTAATTGATAAATTGAATTTAATTGGTTGTATATTATTCATTATTAATACATTTATTTTAAGAATAAAATATAAGTCATTTAGATAAGTATATTGGTTAATAAATAAATATTAATTTACTTAATATTATTTATTTAAAATGCATTTTGTTTATTTTATTAATAAAATAAATTTTAATTATTAAACTTCTTATTTATAAATATATTAATATGTGTATTTTTTAATTAATTTTTTATCAAATAAGATATCGGTTGATGAAATTCCAGGTTTAGTGATTAATATTATTTATTTAAAATTAATTTTGTTTATTTTATTAGTTAAATTAATTTTAATTATTAAGTTATTTATTTATAAATATGTGGATGCATATATGTATTTTTAAATTAATTTTAATTTTAAATAAAATATTGGGGGATAAAAATTCCAGGTTTAGTGATTAATTTTATTTATTTAAAATTAATTTTGCTTATTTTAATTTTATTTTTTTAGATTTATCCTCCTAACGCTACAAGTTTTAAAACTTATAAATTAAAGCGCTAATCACAATGAGTTTATAATTTTACTTTTTATATTTGACTTCAAACTAAAAAATAATACAAATAAAAAATATTCAAAAAGAATAAATTAAAAAATAATACTGAAATATAAAAATAATGCTTAAAAAATTAATAAAAAAGCATTTTAAAAAAATACCAACAAAAAAAATGTATAATGAAAGGTTGTTTGATCTATTTTTCAGGAAATCTCCCCCTAAAATAATTAATTCCGAAAAATATATGTTCTCAGAGGCTTACTTTGAATTTTTATAATATTTATTCAAGAATCTGGATAAGGTCTGGCACTTCTATACACTTTCTGGCTCACTTCTACCCTATTTTGCTATCTGTAATTTTGCAAAAACATTCCATTAAAAGATTCTATCGTTCTCTGCCACTGTAAGGTGGCATTTTTGGTGGCACAAACCGTGATAATAATGGCGCTTTTTTGGCCCGCTCAAAGCAAAAGTTTTGAGCTTATGAGAGACTCTCGTCGCTAGTCATAATTAGTTGGCCATGCCATTGTCTTGGCCCACTTTGGACACATTTGTCACTCGCTAAGCGGGAAATCAAAACGACATTCACGTCTGATTTGTCTTGGCTTGGGAAATGGTTGGGAAATCCATTTCCATTCCGTTTTGGCAGCTCGACACGCTCGATTAACAATTCCGACAGAGCACAAATCCTGATCACGAATGCACTGTCAAGGATGCTCCCCACTCCGGCTGCAGCTCCTTTTGGAAAACTTTTGAATGCATTTCAATTATTTTACATGTTCATCAGATATGCAGGCAACTGGGATTCCTGCCCCGGGCGGGGGGCAGCTCTCTCAAAAATGCCAGTCACCAGGCAAAAGTGCATTAAACAACTCAAGTTACGAAACATGACGACGACGAGGATGACGACGAGGATGACGACGAGAATGGCGATGGGGATGAGGGTGTAACGATGACGATGACTACGCCGAGGACATTGACAATGCCAGCCCCGAACTCAGCTGAACTGAAGTGATATGCACCGGGTGACGGATGGGCGGGCGGATTGTCGGATGGACGGATGGACGGATGGACGGATGAGGAGGCTGCCGCTGGAGAGGACTTTCCCTGGCATGAACTGCACCGCATCGCACACTATTGATTTAATCATTCAAACCAGAAGAAAAGGCCTCGCCGAGCGGGAATCGAGTACCCTGTACTTGGCAAGCAGCATTGAGGGCATCTCTGGTCCTCGGATTAAATTATTTTCTATAAATCTATAAAAATAGTTTCTTGATTCACCAAATAAATAATAAATTCAGAATTCCTTAGAACAGTTTTATATTTTATTCAACAACAACAAGCAAAGTCTTTTTAACATAGTTTTGTCAGTTTTGATACTAGAAAATAATTACTTATATTTTTTACTTATTTTCTTGGAAGAATGTGCTTGTAATTTGTTTAAATAGATTCATAGTTTAAGGTAATAAACATGTAAAGTAAAGTTTAAAAGGAACTGTCCAGGTCTCTAAAGGAATCCAGCTCATTAAAACCTCTTAAAAAAGCGTCTAAAACTAGGCTACAAAATGTGTCATCAAATTGGCACTGATACCATTTTTTTCATACTTTTAGGCACCTTTTGCGGGGATTTGATACATATTTATGCTTCTTTTAAATTATATTGAATCGCTAAAAGCTCCTGGCTTACACTAACACCTAGCACCTTTCGGGTTCTTAAGGTGCTGATATGTCATGCCTCAAGTGGAAATTAAACGCAAGGACCTTAGGGTATCAAAGAAGGGAGAGTGCAGCCTGCAGAGACAAAGACTGAGCCAGAGACTGAGACTGAAACTGGGACCTAGCCGGAGACCGAGACCGAGACCGAGACTGGGGGCTAATCTACGGCTAGGAGCAGGAGCGGCGGCAAATTCTGAATGCCGAATGTGGAACATGCTGCGTTAAGGCATTTTTGTGGCAAAAGTCTGAAAGTCTCCGCCGAGAACCGAGAGCCGAGAACCGAGCAGTGAACGTAGCAAAAGCGGGTGACTGAGCGTAAGTCAAGCGGCAATGGGGCCAGGCTTTGGGGGATGTTCGAGGGACAATAAACAGCAAAGGACAGGCAACAACAATAACTAACAAGCGCTATAACAACTGGCATTGGAAAGGGAAAATGCGGGGCAGATTTCAGGGGGGCCCCCAACCATCATCATCACGAAGGCAGAGGCGCACAGGGCGAATTCTTTTGAAAACTCTTTCACGGCAATTTCGCCAATCTTTGCTCACTTTTTTGTCCCGTTTTCTCCGTTTCCCGTTTTCTGCTTGTTTTTGTTTTGTCTTTATCGGGTTTTTTGTCTGTTTTTCCCCCTTCTTATTACATGTCTCGTGCTCTGCGGCAGGAGCATCCAATTAAGGGGAGTCCCAAGGATTCGGTAACCAGTTGCCCGAGTGCACTGGCATAGAGAACACACAACATAGAAATAGGAAAGGGAAAGGGAAAAGGAAAGTGGCAGAAAAAAAACGAGCGAAATGGACAAAAATCTAGCGAAAAATACGAAAAATTGCAAGTAATCAGAGTATCGTTATTTTTAAGACGGCCAACGGGATAAAGATCAGGCCCAGCTCAGTGTGTTCCTAATTGGAAATGGAAATATTGTGTGTACGTTCCAGGAACTTTTAATTATGTGAAACATAATGCGGCAGGCGGGAAAATAGTTTTCAGCGGCCGCATATCCATGTTCTAGGGAACCGCAAAAAGCATGATTTTCCCAATCGTGGGAGGCGCCCTAATAGGAAGAGGAAAACGGAAAATAGGCCTTAATATCGCGTTCTTTAAATAAGGAAAATCTTAGTTCAACGAGCATTTATGTGCATTTTCAACACAGTTTTCTCAAACGGTTTATATGTAACTTATTGACCAGAACATATTACTTATATTTCTTACTTATTTTTTCACAGGTCTGAAGAAGAGTATGCTTGTAATTTGTTTAAATAGATTCATAGCCTAAGGTAATTAAAATTTAAAGTAAACTTTAAAAGGAACTGTCCAGCTATTTTAAACCTTTTAAAAAAGCGTCTAAAACTATGCTACAAAATGTGTCATCAAGTTTGCACAGATAACATTTTATGGCATTCCTTTGGTCACCTTTTGTGGTAATTATTATTCACAACCTTAAATTCTTATCAGGGAAAGTCTTATTGTTTCTTTTGGTGCATCTTTATTCGTTTGTATTGAAAAGCACCAACTTCTGTGGCAACCCTCGTCTCCCGAGCATTGCCACTGACCTACTTACCAAAAAATGGCTGACTCGGCGCGGGGCTGGCGGAAAAGCTGCGTGGAAAACTGAGCGAGAGGGCGGGCAGCTGTCTGCCGTGGCAAAGGAAAGGCGGCTGTTTGATCCGCCTGGACGCCTGAACGCCTGAATGTGGACCTGGACACGGCGCAGGCATTTCAAAGGATCTGTGTGAGAGGTGTGTGCAAAAGCTGAAAAGTCGCGTCGTCGCAAGGCGACAATAATTGACGCAAGGTGGCCAACAGTCAAGGAAAAACACGCAGACACTCACAGACAAACACACACGGGACACTTGTGTGCGAGGAGACTGAGTGACGGAGATGACAGTCAACAAAAGGACACGCACACACACAAACACACACATGACAGCAGCGACAGGAAGCAGCGACGTCGACTGCAGCCGAAATCAAAATCAAAATGAGAATAGCAAATGCAAAATGTAAAACGCCGCAAATTGCTTGTAGGCAACGCACACAACAACTACTAAGGATGGCAGAACGGCAGCCGAGGATGGGTGCGAAAAGTCAAGCGGATACCCTAAGCCTGGGAAGGTCTAGCAAAAATATGTCCCCATCTATCTCGAGTAATCACACCTTGCGAAAATATAGCTCTTAGTCGTTAGCATAGGTTTATATAAGGAAGTTATCACGTTTCACGGGGTGGAAATTGGTCCTTCGAACCGGATCGCCAGGCTTAGCGACTCGCATAATTACTTTGTATTAATATTAATAGAAGTGCCACAGGTTAAGGTTTTTCAAGAAGGTAATAATAATTGTAAAAAATGTCTTACCTTTACCCCGTTTCCCTTTTTACCATTTTCTACAAAAACTCAAACATGAAAGGCTTCAAAACATTGGTTCTTCGAGCCGGATCTACAGCAGTTACGAACTGCCCCCTCCAAAATAATTTTAATTCTGTAGAATAATGTTCTCATTTTTGTAGAACGAAAGAAAGTGCATTATTATTTTGTATTAATAATAATAAATATTGCCAGGATATAAATATTGCAAGGGTATAAAAACGGTAACCTCATGTTTGGCGTGGAGGACTTTTCGGATAAGTGAGCGCCATCTCTGCCTCAATTTTTGCTCTTCTTTTGTCGGCTGGCGAAGGGAAACGGAAGGAGAAACTGCAGCGGGGTGGCGCACTCATACACACACACATATATCTATATCTATATCTATATCTTTATATATGTGTGTACCAGATACGGGCTCACTCACTTACACAGTGACTGTGCGGGAAAACAGGGTGAAGGACAATGCGTGCATAACGCTTATTGAAATAGTTCTCAAGTGAGTTCGACGCTGGCGTCGTCGTCGTCGGCCTGCCAAATGGGCCGAAAAGGGGGCAGGGGGCAGGGGGCAGGGGACACATCCTTAGATCCTTGCAAGCTGTGCTAACTAGCAAGTGCAGGCGCTCGCCTTCTGCCTGCCATTCAATGCCCGGCCACGGGTTAAGACAGCTGATATTTGCAGGCTGTGACTATCTGGGGTTCGCTCGGCTCCTTTTCCTCCTTCTCCTATCTGCCATTGCCATGATTGTCAATATGCAATCCGTAGTCCGGCGAAGGCTTAGGAAACCGAAAGAAGATAAGCAGCAGCTTACCAGCCGGGCTGCGTGGCCTTTCAGCTGACAACTTTTCCTGGGGACTGGGGACTGGGCACTAGGGACTGGGTACTGGGGACTGGAAACTGGGGCTGCTGTGCAGCTGCCAGCTCTCGGTGTGGTATTTATATTTGTTTTGATTTCATGCACTGCTGACTGAGCCCCAACCTGGACCAGATTGTTTGTCCGCAGCCCGCAGGATAGTGTGGCAGCCGAGTCCATTGCCACCCTCTGGCCTATTGTTGCATCAGCAGCAGCAGGAGCAGCAGCACCAGCAGCAGCAGCGGCAGCAGCTGCAGGTTGCATCCTCTTAAGCTGTGGCAGGGAAATGGCTGCTAGCTAAATGTCCCAACAAAATATCCCTAGTACGAAAATTCCCCACTTTCAGCCATTGAACGCCCCCCGTTGAAAGCCAGCGCGAGGCCATAAATAGAGCCGAGCCAGCCAGTTGCGAGTCAGTTGCTCGTGGGCATCCAACGGCATGGACGTGTCGCAGCAGCAACACCAGCAGCAGCAGAGGAAGCAACATCAAGCGGAGCAACTGGCGGAGAAGCAGGAGTTTTGAAAAGAACCAGCAACAGTTTCGACCACTGCCAAAAACTCTTAATTTTTTTGAAATTTTTTTTCAAATTTTTTTTTGTGTGGTTGCTGGAGGAAGAAAGACAAAGAGAAAAATATAAAAAAAAAAAAATAATCAAGTGCTTAAAGTTTTACGAGTGGAACTTTGTATTAAAAAAAATAAAATAAAAATAAAAAACAGAGTGTGGAACAGTGCGTGAAGGAAGAGGCCGGATTTAGAAGCGAGAAGAAGAAACTTTTTTGGCGCACAAAAGTAGGCAAAAGTTGCCAGTGCCTGGTGTGGCGCGGAGTGTGACGCGGAGTGTGCCTGCAGCCCCCTACAGCCACGCCCGCACTGCATTTACCAGAACGCAATTAAGTGCAGATTTATGTTTCGTTTTATCCACAGCAGCTGCCCGAGGAGCAGGAGCAGGAGCAGGAGGAGGAGCACATCGAGACACTGCCAATTAAAGTTGCAACAGTAACTGCCAAAAACGCACAGCGAGAGGCGACGACGACGTTGAGCAAAGTTTAACAAGCAGCTGAATTATATTCACAGTATCAGAAATAAGTTTTCAAAAGCGCAAAGGAGCACTGCCACTGCCACTGCCACAGTCACATTCACTGCCAAAACAGCAACAACAGCAACAACGACAACAACTGCCATCCAACTTGCAACAACAACGTGTTGCTGCCGCAACGAGAAACGCAACGAGAGCGTCATCGCTGCCCTTCGCACGCCTCTGCGGGTAAGTTGACATTTCATTTTCATTTTGAGTGCATTTTCCCGCCCGCCGCCACCTCAAAAGCCCCTAAAGCCCCTGAAGCCCCTGAAGCCCCTGGAGCCCCGGGAAACCCCCGACTTTTCCCTATTTTCACGCGCTCTCCATTGAGTGTGTGTGCTGTGTGTCTGGGTCAGCGCGTTATTACAAGTTATGCCTTGTGCTAAAGGCAGCCACATCAGAGCAGCTCACAGATTCTGATTCAGACACGGATTCACATCCAGATTCCGATGCCACAACAATAGCCCTGGGGGCTTGAGCGACTCCCGTCTGCATTGTACTATTAATTCCCGCCACCTCCCCCTTTTTAGTGGCAAAAGTCACGTTCCTCGAGTGGCAACACGACATTATTTAGAGCCAGTTGAAACTGACAAACTCCGGCTCTCTCCGGCTGAAAATGTTGGGTCAAAATGTTAAACGGCCATCAGCGGCATCAGCTGGCAGCATTTAACGGCCTTCCACCGGAGACAATAGCAGCAGGACACGGCGAAAAAATATATATTAAAATAAACTAGCTCCACTTGAACAGCATTTAAATAAAAACAAAGTTGTGTACACTATATATATTTTCTAGTTTAAGAAATATTTCTAGCAGAAACAAACAATAAATCATTCCAGGTCAGGTATTTTAAGGTATTTACCCGTAACTTCTTTACTATTTCATTAATATCAAATTAAAACAACAAAGAAAGTGTGCTCGACCATGACATACCCGGTACACAAAGCCTTGTTTCTCAATTAAAAGGACAAATCCGATTACGCCTTTTCTAGACTCTTCGAAACGATAACTAAAATAGACTTAAAAAAAAACAAATTAATAAAAAAAAATAAGATAAGTAAAATATACAGACTTGGGAGTTTTCAGAAAAAAAACTATAATTATTATATAAATTATACAATTTCTATAATATAGTTAGTTCATAATTTTTAGTTCCTAGTACTTTATTTCTTCAGATATAGGGCTCAGATATATAGCTTTCCCCTTAGTTCTAAAATAACCCAGTAAGACCTCAATGGGCCTCGTTTCTCCCTGTGGACACGCATTTTATTGACCTGCCCGACGGCAGCGGGGAAATGACATTAAGGCCACACACTTTGCATGTTTATCTCGCCGTGGGTGGGATGGGGACCTGGCTGGAGATGGAGATGGAGATGGGGCTGGCGATGGAGATGGAGATGAGCATGGAGATAAGGCTTGGGCTGAGCTGGGAGGTGGCCGTTAAGCAATTTTGATAACTGCCGGGCGACAACGTCAACTGGTCATGCCAATTTATGGCCAAAAATTGCCAGAGCCACGCTGCTCCTGTGCCGTGCTGTGCATACAAATGTAAATTTAAATTGAAAATTAATCGGGCAGCGCAGGCGCCGCTCGCACAACTCATTCCGATAACAGTTTTCGATTAAAAAGTCGTTTGGCGGAAAAATAGGAAAGTAGGAAAGTAGGAAAGTAGCTGCGAGTAGGTTCACCCGCCTTAAGGTTTTAATTAAAAGCTTAATTGGAGGGCGACAAAAAATTAAATAAAACGATTGCGTAATTAAAAGCAAACAAAGCCGAAAAAATGTCGCCGAAAGCTACAACAGCAAACAGAGGCGAAAACAGCAGCGGCGACAGCAGGAGCAGCCATGTCCTGCCCGGGAAATTAAAAACTTAATGGTCATGGTCAAGGGACACACATGGGAGGCTGCCTGTCAGCGCGCCGAACGACTAAGGGCAACAGATGGAGCAAGTTTATCGTACGGAGTAAGGCTACAGAGCTACAGAGAGCCAGGGATCCTAATTACCCTCCAGCTTCGGACTCCAGGCTCCAGAGCAGCTTTTCCTCTTTTTCCCTCCTAGAAGGAGAGGGGCACAATGGCCAAAATAATCGATGTGAGCGTGCAAATAGGACTTTAAATTATATATATATGCATATTATATATTATATTACATACACAGAGAAACAAAAAATCGGGATAAAGTAACCAAATTTAATTCGAAAAATGATTGATTTCGGGCTAATCCCGAGTCTGCTTCATCTTAGCATGAACCTACTTAATTTTTTCAACCCCGGTTTTAGTCCCGAAAATACTTCATCAAAAATTCAGGCATAAATATTAAGCCAAAAACAATGTTGATTTAACCCATACCAGTTTTAAATCCTAAAACTTATAAAATTGTTATTGTGTTTTTCGTCAGATTAGCTTTTATTTTGTCAATTTTATAATTTTGTTTTGATTAAATTCTTCTTGTTCTTTTCTTGTTGTTTAATCGCAGAGTGACCGTAGTTTCATCTTCAACTTAATCCTAATTTCTTTAATCTTATTTGATATACTATTGGAACAGCGAAATTGGAACATAAAATGCGAAAATTCATATTAAAATCATGATAATTAAAAAAATGTTAACAGAATGCACAGTACCCATTGGTACTTATTCAATCAATTAAGATTTTGTTATATTAAGCTTTATTGTGAAAGGATTTTTTTTATAATCTGTATTTTTTTTGACTACAAATTGTTATAAAATCATATAAATATAAACATAATTAATTTTAGAAAATCGATATATTATTCCTGATATTTCCAGAATTTTTTTTATCTGTGTATATATCGTATAATGAATATCAATTAGTGGTGGATAGCAGACCAAAAAAATCCAAGGTTTACTCTTTCTACGCGTTGTCTTAAAAATATACTTTAGCAGTAGAAGATTAGTATAGATTTCATACTTCACAATATCAAATGTATACTCCAAAGTTTAGTTTTTATACTCTATAGTTTCAATTATGTATTTTCGAGTATTATTTTTATACAAATCTATATCGAAAATTCGATAACATATCGCGTTAGCTAGAATTTAGTGCTTTTCTGTTTGTCGCTTTACAGATTTTTCTCAAGTCTTGGTGCAGATTAGTATAGCTTTGATACTTTCGTTGCATCAAATTAAAAGGCACCTTATTAAGAAATTTTTAATACCCAAGAGTATAGAATTCATGTAACAATAACTTGGATTCTATGATGATTTTTTTGGGTGCATGTAAGCCACATATATGAAGCCCACTGTCTTGGTCAGGCTGTTCGGAAATCCACTTAAACTTGGTCTTGCGTTGATTTCCTTTTAGAGTTTGCTTCTTTTTATAATTTTTTTCGTAGCCAAACTTAATTTGCTCGCTGTCACTGTGTGGGTGTTGTGCGCCTGTCAGTGTGGGCCGCTTCATTTTGTGTGCAAATTAAAGTCCAAGTCGAACCGAACCGAACCGAACGAAGACAGAAAACTGTCCTCCACGGACGCACACAGACATATGGTCGGGATATTCATCTATGTCGCACATCGTTAAGCGCTGCCAGTTTGACTTAATTTGCGTTAAACTTTTTTGTTAAACATATCATTCCACATGGGGAAGGGAGGAAGGAACAGAAGGAACAGAAAATAACCAAACGTGAAACGGGAAATGTAAACAAAGGCATTAATCATGCCAGCACACATGCGGCAGCGACAGACAGGGATAGAGATAGATGGATCGCTGTGGCAAAATAAAAAAAAAAGGGGCTGGAAAACCCCAGCAGGTCCATTAAGCCACGCTTCGGATCCGGATTCGGATTCGGCTTTGGCGCTTTTGGCTTTGCTCTTGCTTTTGCCTTTTTTCCTACGCTTCGGACGGAAGATAAACAGGCAAAGTCACTCTCATATCAGCCAACCCCTCGCTGGCCGTGTTTGTTTAAATGACAAACTGCTGTTTCTTAACCGAATAAAATGAAAAAACCATGCAGGGAAACTACACACAAAATAATAAATATACATAGAAAAGGAGGAAACGAACGCAACGAAACGAAAATGTAAAACAAATCCAAAACAAGGACAGGCCACCGGGCTCCCAAATCTAGGGGAAGGACCTCGATCCGGTCTTCTATTTATTCGCCAGGCAAACTAAACCGCAATAACTGTAAGTGCTCGGCAAACAGCGGCAGAGAAGAGCTCGAAAACCAAAAACTAACAAGCGACAGTTGACAGTCGACAGTCGACACCCACACACCGCACACACAGCCACCAGTCACCAGCACACCCCTTGGCACCCCGTAAACCAGTCGTGTGTGTGTCGGACTGGTCTGGCGAATTATTATGATAATCGCAGGCATAAATTATGCCAGGGTTCGAGGACTCGGACTCGGATTGGGATAGGGACAGGGACAGGGACACTCACTCAGTGCAGGTGTACAGTAAGCACTCCTGGTCTGGATGGCTTTTATGTTGTGCCTTGGGGAAATTAAGTTCGTGTCATGTTTGTGTCACCGCACAAAGCTCGAGGCAAGGTGTTGCCGAGTGGCTTGCGCTTTCAACACGCGCCCACAGTGCGTATGCGTGATATGCAAATGGCGTCGGCGGCGGCGTTAAAAAAGCGCTGCATACTTGCGGGCAATGGATGACAGTGCACATGCTTTGCTTTTCTTTGTGTATATATTTTTATTTTTACTTGTTTTCGCATTTTGACAGACACACAAAGCCATTAACGGGCGCGCTCTTGGTCCCCCTTAAAGCTCAGCTCCCCACGCCTCTGCCTCGGGGGCAATTTATCAAATATTTTATACGAATTTCTGCTGCCTGTCAACGTTGATTTTAGCGCTTAGCTGCTTGCTGCTTGCTGCTGGGCCATTTTCCCGCCGCAAAGCAAGAGGGAAAGGGAAAAGTAAAATGGGGAGTGGCGGCGGGCGCGTGTTTGCCGCGTGAAGCGAGCAAATAAAACACACCTGTTGCCGCAGCCCACACGCCACAGACACATAAAGCGAGGTGGCAGCCGCCAGTGTGAAGTGGCGGGTGTTTGTCGCATAATAAAGCACACAAATGACGAATTTCAACGGTCAAGCTTCATTACACTTACTTATTCCTGCTCCCTGGTATATATGTAGGTTCCATATATTTTTTTAATAATAAGATTTCATCAATATCCCGTTGCAGGTGCCAAGATGCAGAGTGAAACGATTGCCAGAATAGCAACCAACTCGGCCAGAGCCTGTCAACTGCAACGATTCTACGAGCCAAACACAGAAGTACGCTGGCGCGAGTACTAAACAAGCTGAGCGGAGTCGCTAGGACGCAGGAACTGGAAACCAGGTAGATAGCCAAGAGTCCCTGTTAGTCCCCCCTCTTATTCCCCCATTTGGGCCAACTTATTTACGGCCCGCAATTATTTCCAGTATTTTACTTTTACGGCCCGCTCTGGCAGTTGCTTTTCAATTTTTTCGTTGATTTGTTTGTGTGCTGCGCGTCGGCAATCAAAGTCCCAATTGTTACGCCAGCCTTAACTTTGCTGTTTGTTTGCCGTTCGCTCTTGCCTTCCCAGCGCTTTGTTTTTATCGCACAAATGTACAAGTGAACGCTTCCGTTTCCGCTAGACGCGTCACAGTCACAGTCAGAGCCCGGTCCGCTCTCTATTTAAATTACATGGCAATCGAAGGCAGAGTCCCATTCATTCGGGGCATTCAGCAGGCTGTGTACACTTGACAAATAAATAGTATTTTATATTTAAGAAATTAGTAATAATATATTTTTCTCTAGTTTACATCTATATTTCTTAGTTAAACCTTTTTTATTTTTGATGAGCAAATATTTAATTTAAGTTATAATCTGCTTGGAAATTTATTTGAATTTTTTTTCTGGCTGTTACTTACACAAATTAAACTCGGTTTCACAGCCTCGGCATAACAGAAGCAACTACTATGATAACGAGGCTCTACAACACCGAAGAGGATCCCGCCTACTGCTCCTTCATCTGGGGCTCCAATCTCAGCAGCACCACCGATGTCCTGGCCGCGGCAGGAAACTCTTCGCCCGTCTTCACCGACCTGCGGGACGACTTCTACCGGGTGAGTGCGCCTTCAGCTGGGCAGCTCTTGGTCCGAGCAGCTCCAGATCGTACCTTGGACCAGTTAGTTGGCAGCCAAGGCAACCTGCTGCGCGTGAAAACTGTTGCCTACTTTGGGGCACTGCGGGAAATGTTTTTCTCAAATGCTTTCAGTTAAGCAGCAGCTCGCAGGGGGGAACATATAGAGCAGGGAGCGGGGAATTGCTCATTTCATGGCACAGCACGTTCACGTTCACGTTCAGTGGAGGAAACAAGCTGCGAAGATATCGGGGCCTCGGCTGGGTTCATTTAACTCTTTAAAGTCGACGAATCCTGCCACCTCTTAAATAAGCACGTATTCGGTGGCCCAAGGTTAGAAACAAAGCCATTTTGACGTTTTGTAATAAAACTTTTTAATATCGGGGGTATTTTCCATATTTTGTGGCTAAAAGTGAGCTTTGAAAAGTATATATATTGCATTGCATGCTTTATTAGGTCTCCGAAACTCAATCAGGAAGAACAGGGAAAAGAAAAAGCAAATAAATATATAATGCAAATCATTATGCAATTATCTAAGGTAATCTTAGGGAGAGAGCTGCCATTTCTTTAAGGACGATATTTTTTAGAGTGCTCTCCCTTTCTGGCATGTCCCTTTGAGAGCCAAGAGATTGAATTTTGAGAGTTTTCAAAATAATATTTTGAATTTATTGGCTAGCAAAAGTAGGCATTTATTTCCAATAGCGCGCTGTGACTATTGAGAGTAATCATTGAAAGCACTTGCGTTCCACTATAATTCCCAACGAGATCTAGCTATCAACAAGTGGTAACAACGCTGAATACTGATGAGGGACAATTTTTTCTTTCACCACTTCCCTTTTTCCTTCTCTTCCTCTACCTTTTTCCCTGTGAAATTGTACTTATGCTTGATTTGTGCTATAATTCCCAAAGAGTTCTAGCTATCAACAAGTAGTAACCATGCTAAATACTGATGAGGAGCAACTTTTTCTGTCGCCTCTCTCCTCTTTCTTCCACTTCCCTCTTTCCTTTTCTTTCTCTTACGCTTTTCCTGTTAAATTGTACCTAATCTTGATTTGTACTATAATTCCCAACGAGTTCTAGCTGTCAACAAGTGGTAACAACGCCGAACAGTCCTCTAAAACAGCTAAATCGTTACATATATATAATTATTATTAATTATTTATTAATTGAAAGCAGGCCTTTCTTTAGCACATTTTTAAATGTTTAGTAAATGCAAAAAGTTTGTTCTTATCTTGAATTAATTATACACTTCGGAGGACTTAACTCCCTGAAAATATGTTAGCTTAGGTCAGTTCCGGAGCTCCAGTAACTAATTAGTTGAGCATTTATTTGGCAAATAGCATGAGATGATGAGAGGTAAATTCTAAGGTGTGCTGGCCCCTAGAGAGTCAACATACAAACATGTGTTGACGAATTACGAGTGTCAAGATGCGAGAACTAGCTGCCATCTAAACTATGTATCCCCAAAAGCAATTTACCCGGGAACTGGGCTAAAAGTTGGCTGACAGACAGCCAGACAGCCAGAAGCTGCTTTTGTTCGGAACTTTGGCTTGAAGAAAACAAAGCGTTGTAGGAGGGGGTGTGTGTGTGTGGGTGTGTGCATAAAAGTCACAAAATAAAAGTGTCAAGTCGACTATTGAATTTTTATCTGCGCCAGACCAAGCCAAAAAAGAGAGGCGGCAGAGGCAGCCGGAGATGATTTACGAGTTGTTCCCCTTTTTCAGCCAAGTCAGCTCACCCACGCTTGTTCTCTCCCTCTCGTTTGCAGGATGTGGAGGATCCGCGGACGGAGTCGCTAAGGGAGTACTGCTATGGGCTCCTGCTGCCCATCATCTGCGCCATGGGCATCATTGGCAACGTCCTGAACCTGATTGTGCTCACCAGACGCAATATGCGCGGCACCGCCTACATCTACATGCGGGGTAAGTGTCCTTGGTCCTTGGTCCCAAAGAAAAGAACCCTAAACTGAACTATTTTGTATTTTATTATTGATATACTATACTCGTACATTTGTTGCCATCGAAAAACAGATTTTTAAACATTTTTCCAACCCCAATTAACAAAATAAAAGCCTACAAAATAAATTCCTTGCCAGAGACAAAGGAAAAAGCCATTCGTTTGTAAAAACTGTCATTAGGCATAGAGCAAAGCAAAGTGCAAAGCTCACCTGCTGTCCTTGGTCCTAAAGCAAAGAACCCCCAAACTTAACTATTTTGTATTTTATTATTGATATTCCGTTGTTGCCATTGAAAAACAGATTTATAATCATTTCATTTTCAATCCCAATTAACAAAATAAAAGCCTACAAAATAAATTCCTTGCCAGAGGCAAAAGAAAAAGCCATTCGATTGTAAAAACTGTCATTAGGCATAGAGCAAAGCAAAGAGCAAAGCTCACCTTTGCTCACTGCTGACCACCAACTAGGCAAAACTCTAATTAGAGCCCAAATATGTTGTGCATCAATTTTGGTTTCGATTTCGAATTCATTTGCAAACCACGCACAGACCCGAACTCAACTATTTTCCTAAACCAAAAGCAACCGAATTCCTAATGTCAGGGCAGAGGCCACCGCATTCCGAGCCCACATGCATCTCAGTTTGCAGTTTGCAGTTTGCAGTTTGCGAAATTCCTAATAATCGGGCTGTGCAACTATGCAGCTATTCTCTAATTGGTTACGGTAATGTGAGATTCAAGACAAACCGACAAACCGAGCCTGGAATTCCGCAACGAGCAACAGTATCCGTTTCAGGTGGACACTGGCAACAATTAAATTTGTGTTTGTCAATTCATTTACTCAGAAATTCACGCACAACAGAGGCATATTGTGTGTTTGTGAGCACCTAATGAGTTCATGGCCTCTCTTCGCTTTCATTGAATGGCTTTTCTGCCAAATAGCCAAATAGCCAAATAGCGAGTATGATTTGAGATAACCTATATTGGATTTGGCCTGAGACACACTCGTACGTCTTCGCCCACACAAACATTGAATTTGCTCAGCTTCAGCTTCCGAGGGAGGAGGGCCAGAGCCTGGGAATTGGGCCTCGACTCTTGACTGATTGCCAAATTGAGTTTCGCTTTAGAATATACGAGTATGTATTCCCCGTCGCCATTGTGTGCCAGAATTTATTCATTAACCTCGACGATTTCTTGCGAAATTGAAGCAGCTACAATGCTAATGTATGTGTGTGGTGTGTATTATGCAGCTTCATTGGAAGTTATTTCATTAGAGGCAAACGGTTAACCCCGTGCAAATTTATGCAGGCTTAGGTCCTCGCCTAAGCCCACCACCCACCACCAGCCACGACGACTTTCTGCTGTATTAGACAGCATGTCAACTCTATTAGACACTCGTTTGTGTTATGGCGCCTTAATTGATTAATGAGACCCACTTCCTGTCCGGGGGAAAAACTGTAACTTTGTCAACGCCACAACGCTGGCTGGGAGCCTTTTTTAGCCTTGACTATCGCTCAGGGAAAGCCCCGAAAAAGGAGGAGTGAACAAGGCAGCAAGCGACTCACTTTACATGTCACAAAGGGATTGAGCAGGGAACCGAAGTTTGTAGTACCCTTTACCCTTTTTTTTAGGTCCTGAAATCTGTACAATTTTCATATTGAATTGGAAGTAGAAATGAACTTACAACTCACATTCGCTTTTATACAGAGTCTAAAGGGGAAAGCTATCACTCCTTAGCTCCTCATGAATTTCCTTCTGAATTTTCTCAGAGCACAGAATTCTTAATGGAACGAAGCAGCTTACGACTCAGATATACCTGAATCTATCGCTTACCACATGCTAAATTGGGAATGCATCCCTGGGGTCATTCCTATTACACATAAAATTCCATAGCAAATAAATATGTTTTCGAATAAATGCTGGTCCTATTTTCATTGTTTAAGTAAAGTAAAAAGTATCAGAAAATTAAGCCAGTCTACTAAGAACTCAAGAAACAGAGACCCTGCAGTTACTGACTAGAAACCAAAAAATAATAAATTATATATATAGTCAGTCATAGATAGGCCATTCACTTTTAGATTAGAATCAAGAGAGTGAACCCGCGAGCCAACTATTCCACTTCGAGGCCGATCTGAGTGGAATTTGAGTGCCCCATAAAAGGGTATATAGACCAAGGGAAAGCCCCTGAAAAATGCGAAAATAAAATGTGAAATGCTTCAAATGTAATACGCATGCTATGCTAGCATAATTGATTGCCCTTTTCGACTGCCGGCAAAAGGAGGACCCGAAAAGAGGACTCGAGACAAGAGAGAAAGGAAAAATGGCCGAGGAGCCTTCCCACGGAAGGGAAACCAGGAAAATGCAAAGCAAGACCCTTTGGCTGGCTGAAATATCACCCGTTCCAGTGCCAGAGCCAGAGCCAGTGCCAGTGCCAGTGCCAGCTCTAGCTTTAGCTCTCCTCAAGTGGCAGTAAATAAAAGTTGTGAAGAGCCTCGGACGGGCATGAGTAATAATGACCGAAATCAGAGCAACGCCCAGCGCCTCTCATTTTATTAAAATAACAAAAATATTTTGCTGCTCGCAGCCTTTTTACGATGCCAACCGACTGGCGGCAGCCCATTTGTTATTCGGCGGTCATTGCCACCAAGTGTAGTCCTTCCCGCCTCGTCCTCGTCCTGTGCCTCCTCTGAGCCATGTGAGACTGCTGTATGTGTTGACCAAAAGTTATGCAGTTGCGGACGGGAAACAAAATGCTTTATTGTCAACTAGGGAATGTCGAAGTGAGCGCAATACAGCGAGTGCTCCTTGATCTCTATCCAGTTTAAATAAATTTATATAGGATCCCGCTCGAGCGCTCGAAGCACTCAATCACCGGTCCAGCAATCCGTTAAGCCACATCTGGCCCGCATTGGAATTTCTAGTGCTGACAGGCGCCAGCCCCAACGATTTGTACTCAAAATGGCCTGAAATGGGCTGAAAGGGGGCGGGATGCCGCCTGAAATGCGGATGCGGATGGCAGGACACTTGTCAGGCTTGGCGCACAAACAAAACTGACATTTATATTGATGTGTCCTGTCCCTATACCCAATTAGATGCCCATCATTATGAGAGGATGCTCCACGTCTGCCCTCTTCTTGGCCGGAAAAGTCATATACCGAACATTAAGCGCTGTGCTGTGTGCTGTGTGTGCACAGCAATTTGGCGGGGCTCGGGGACGCACATGATATTAGTAATAACGTAATTATATGCTCATAAACAAAATAATAAATCAATAAACAACACACACTCGCCGCACACGAGCGAAAGTTATCAAAAAGGAGACGGGGGAGCAGAGGAGCGGAAGCCGGATGCTAAGAAAAGGGGAACCGGAAAGAAAAGCCATTCATTTGGCCCGCGACTCTCGTGCGTGTGTGTGTCCTTCCTGTTGCCACATGGAAGCGGAAGCGGCGCCATAATTATGCCATAAAGTCACCCATAAAGGACATTTTTATAGATTCGCCCGAGTTAATCCTTGGTCCTTATCCCTTCTCTCCCTCTCTCTCTCTCTCTCGCCCGTAGCCTACTCCACCGCCGCCCTACTGGCCATTGTGTTCGCCATCCCCTTCGGCATCCGCATGCTGGTGCACAAGGATCGAGGACAGTGGGAGGAGTTCGGCCCCGCCTTCTACACCGCCCACTTGGAGCTTTATCTGGGCAACGGCTGTTTGGGTAAGTTTCTCGGGTTTCTGGGGCTCGTCCGGGCTAGAGCTTTCCCACCGAAAGCTCAAGCTTTCGGAAAAGCTAAGTTTCCGTAAGATAAAATTTTGTCTTTAAGCATTAAGGACTCTTTTGTATCTTTTCGTAATAACTAAGCCACATGGGGAAACAAGAGTCAATTAGCTGAAAGCGTTACCAATTTTAAGAACTTTAAGGTGGTGTCCTTCCTCTGAGTCGTGTTTCCTCGAAATTTACCTTTCTGTAGGGACGGATACAGCTTGATTTACTTAAGGGTGAAGGCGAGCAACTATTTCAACTTTGATTTTATGGTAATTTGTTCGTTGTGGCAACTTTTCCGGTGCGACTGTTAACTTTTCAGTGGGGGAACCGAAAATATCGGTTACAGACGGAGTGAAACAGCTGAGATTGGAACATCACAAATTGATGGTGGAATATTTTGAGAAAATTTGGAACGAAAATATCAAATCATCATAGACGGTGGACGGTAGATGGGGAATGGGGGATGGAGCCTAGTGTGAAATGACTATTACAAGTGCCCGGAAACTCACATTGAAATGATGGCCATAGAATGTGTTCATTAGTTAGTGTATAGTATACTATTTTTTCCCCAATTCGTCACATGTTTAGGCGTCGGAGTAATGATGCTACTGGTGCTGACCATCGAGCGCTACGTGTCCGTCTGCCATCCGGGGTTCGCTAGGCCCGTGATGGGGCCGCCAGGGTAAGTGGAGTGGAGAGCTAGAAGCCTGGGAGAGTCATCTTCTGCCTCTCTCCCCACAGGGTCGTGGTCTTCCTCACCTGCCTGGCCACGGTGATCGTCTACTTGCCGAGCATCTTTCGCGGCGAACTGATCAAGTGCATCCTGGGCTCCAGCGACGTGTATGTTTACCTAAGGCGCGACAACACCATCTACCAGCAGACCATCTTCTATCGCATCTACAAGATCATGCTGGAGGTTATCTTCAAGCTGGTGCCCACCGTACTGATCGGTGGCCTCAACATGCGCATCATGATGGTCTACCGCCGCACCTGCGAGCGTCGTCGCCAGATGGTTCTCAGCCGGAACCATGGACATGGTCATGGTCATGGTCACGCTCATGGACACGCCCACGGGCATGCTCATACCAATGGGTTTGTGAAGGACGACGATCCGCGTAAGTTCGCCGAGGAGCGACGACTGTTCCTGCTGCTCGGCAGCACCTCGATTCTGTTCCTGGTCTGCGTCTCGCCCATGGCCATTCTCCACATGACGATCGCCTCGGAGGTGTATCCGAGCTTCCCCTTCCAGGTGTTCCGGGCCAGCGCCAACCTGCTGGAGCTTATCAACTACTCGCTGACCTTCTACATCTACTGCCTGTTCAGCGAGGACTTTCGCAACACCCTGGTCCGCACCATCAAGTGGCCCTGGCTAAAGGGCAAGTTCTGCCACCAGGTCGAGCACGAGGTGAGTGCCAGTCCCCCGGCGACCGCCGGAACTGTAGCCGTTGCCATTGCCATTGGCGGTGGCGGTGGCTGTAGCGGAACCGGCCAGGGATCTGGCCACGTTTCTAATCCACAACCGATTCCGGCGATTCCGGCCGTGACTTTCACCCCCGCAGACCCCGAGGACCACGGCCGGCTTGCCAATGGCGTGCTTCGCTAAGGTGGACAGGGATAGGGTCCGGCACAAGCATCACATCACCACCACCTCGGGCCTGGGACGATCCAGCAGCATTTAGCTATCGCCAAAGCACATCCACCACCACCACCACCACCATCACCACCACTACCCATCCACTGTCCGAGATTCAGTCTCCGAAACCGAACTATGAGCTATGAACTCTGTACTCTGCGAACCCTTCCCCGAATCCCAGGGCGCCGAGGTGTGAATCCTTTTTTTTTCCCCCTCTCTCGCGGGAGAGCAGCTGCATTCCATGTGTTCAACAGCATTAACTACGTTATACAAGGATATATGACGATATTGATAACCGAATACTAGCGCCAAGCATTGCGAACTTAAGTGTCTATGTATGTGTGTTCCTTAAACGTATATCTAATATCTACTCGTAAATGGATAACAATTTTTTTGTGTAGACCTAGACTTAGGGATTAAGCAAGCTTAATCGGCAAATCATAAATAATCGAAAGTAAAACACTAAAACACTGAGCACTAAGCACCAGTTTAACTAAGGCTAAGAGATCTTCAAGATAGCTTCGTACGCATAGGTGTCGCAGTGTTAATATGCCCAATCTCGCTTGCATTTACAGATATTACGAAATAGTCAATCGTTGGCATTCATTAATAATCAATAGAGGACCGATAGATATCGATATGTGTTATGTGTCGCTCCGTCAAGAATTAAACGCGTTAATAGACATACAAAACTCCACTTGAGAGGCAAATATCTTCGGGATAGGTTAGAATAAATGTTGCTTGCCAGTCCAGAGATGAAAGAAAGAAGAAAGAGAGAAAGAAAATCGTCAATCCATGGAACGCATTTATAATCGATTCAAGAGAAATGTGCGATAGCAGCAGTTTAACTATCGATAGGCAGTTTGGGGATCGCAGGATCAAGATACTAAATACATTTGCAGAAGGAATCGAGCTGCAGTTTGTTTGTAAAGATATCTTAAAGATGTCCTTGCTAAAGAGTTCTTCATCACAGATAAACAAAATCGATCGATTGCGCAAATTCACAACTGATATAATTATATCGAAAGGCACTTGAATCGAAGAAGAGATCTACAAGATAGCTTACATAGGTGTCAAGCCAAAAGGCAAGATTTAGAGATGGCAAACTCATCAATCGATATCACGCATTAATCGATTGACTATTTTAGCGATCGAGTCCGTTGACTTGAGATAACAGTCGCATCAGCATCAAGATATCTAGAGCACTTACAGAAGCAGAAACGACAGAATTGGTACCATAGTTTAAGCATCAATATTTAAATGAGAATTTTAGCGATGTCACAACGATGACTATCGATAGGCAATTAAGAGTCAGTAATTACTGGATCAAGTTCTTTAAACACACACACTCAGAACACACACGCAGATACAAATACGAATAATTGTTAATCAATTGCATGCCATAACGAACTAACGAGCTGTATACTGTAGGTTTAGGTACATTTCACAGACTATCGGGGGTGCTACAGAAATCCATTGTCCTCCAATATCCCTCCAACTCAGTCCTCCGTGCCACAGACCGAAATCGAATCTCTCATTATTTTTTCCGGCTAATATGGGTTGAGATACCCATAGAACATGCTTAAAACATCGAATCGAATTTTCAGAATTGCCACCTAATGTAGTAACAATTCGGGAAAATGTCCTTAATAAATATATATTTTTTTAATTAAACATTTTAGGCTTTAACACTATTTTTTTTTTCTTCAGTGCAATTTGTGAAAACATTTCTGAGCAGTTGTACTTCTGTCATATGGCAACTCCATCAGCTGAGAAAAAAGACAGAGAAAAACCATTAAAAAACCGGGAATAAGAAGAGAGCTCTCAAAATGCAAGGGAATTATTATAAATAATGATTATACATTTCAATTTATTTTTATTTATTTATTTATTATAAATTTATTACTTTTTTCTGTTTTTGCTGATTGCTGGCAATTCTTAGAGTTGCCAGACAGTTGGCCCTTTGATGCTAGATTTACCGAGTAATTTTTCTTTGCTTTGCTTAAAATGTTTTAGTTATTTTTATTGTCTTTTTATATAAAGTAAAATTATTTTAAATAAATAAATTATATATAATATTATTCTGATATAAGAAAATTTAAAAAGTAGCTAATGAAAACCCTTGGCTAAGCCAAGTCAAAAAAAATTAGTAAAAAACCCCCAAAACTCTGTGGCCCGGTGGAAATGTCTGCGGGAATTGGCTAAAACTAATTCCATAAAAAGCCAAGAAAGACTTAGTAAGACCTCTCTAAATTTTTAAAATATGTTGAGTTTTTTCTTAATTATTAAAAAGTCTTTTTTTTTCGTTATTGCTGATTACTAGAGTTGCCAGACATTTGGCCGTCTGATGTTAGAGTTACCGAGTAACTTTTTTAGTTTTTCGCTTCAGAATTAAAATGTTTTTTGTTTTAATTGGCTTTTTATATAAAGTAAAATTATTTTTAATAATTAAATTATATATAATAATATTCTGATATAGGAAAATTTAAAAGGTAGCTAAAAAAAACCCTTGGCTAAGCCAAGTCTGAAAGGATTGGTGAAAAATCCCCCAAAATTCTGTGGCTCGGCGGAAATGTCTGCGGGAACTGGTTTTGCATTCTCCCCAATTTCCCTGGAGATTTCTGGAGTAGCCCCGTTAGAAAAAGAAGTTAGGAATGAGAGACAGGCGGAGGAACGGGTTAAGAGAGAGCAAGGGACAGGCTAAGAGAGAGGCAGAGACGCAAACACCGAGAAACAGCGAGAGAGAGCGAGACGATGATGATATACAGACATGAAATAATTATACACACTTACATATATGTGGAAAATATTTATGTAAACAACGTATTTATATATACACAAGCCTAACTTTAAGCGAATATATTTATATATGCATATATGTATCTATTGATTATAGCATTTAAGTGCGTGCAAGAGGATTCCTGATACCGATCCGGATCCAGTTGGATCCGATACCGATACCGCTGAGCCCCTTCGTCTGACGAAAAACTGTATTGAATTGTTGCGTGAATTGAGATTGAATTGTTAAGTTAATTAATTGTAATCGCACTAATTATAATTCGACCTTAAGTTCTAGCTTTACTTCTCGGTCTAAGTTACATCTAGTTGCGTAGTCGAAGCGGAGATGGAGATGATGGCGCTTAACGTTTAACATTTGCCCGCCCCTTGGTTGTCAGCATGAACGGGAGGTCCTTTTCCAGCCGAGTCAAAGCCCAAGAACCCCAGCCCCCCCTCCTTCCCCTTGCAGCACTAGTAGAGAACTTTACTAAATGTGTGTACCTAGGAATTAAACCCAGCCAAGCAGCATCTGAAACTGATCAAGAAATTCAATCAATGTTTACCTAGCGCGAGGAGGCGCACTCTAGCCCACAGCCAAGCCAAGGATACTTTAAACTATTTAAACTATTTTCGGAGCAGGCTGAGCGCAGAAGTTGGCCAGACTTTGCCGGATTCGAAGGGAGGCGATATTTGTGAATATTATCCGGATAATATTCGCAAACAAGGGAGCTTCCTGGAGAATTCAATTGTAATGAAAAAATCCTTGAGTAATATTTAATATATTTCAAAATTAATATTTAGAACATTGCCAACCTTTGTCCGCTTAAGGCACTTTGCTCTGAGTCTTAGAAAAATATTTTGAATGCCAAAATTCACGGAACCTCGCCTTGAAGTTTGGATGGTTACTTTTAAACTCTACAAAGCTTCTTCTAGAATACTGGAATTTTTTTTAAGAACTTTCCTAACATTTCTCTAAATGTATGCTAATTTAACTTACATTTAAGAACTTAATGTTTAAAATATTTTGTGAACCTACCAATATTTCCTAATATTAAAAATATTAAATGAAAAAGAAATGGCGAAGCTGTTTTTGAATTACTGATGACTGCAAGAAATTTGTTTATATTTTTAAAATCAGATTCTAATTACAGAACAAAGATCTGGGATAGAATACGAAGTAAATGGGACAACGTTTTAAAAGCATTGGGACAGTACTTTATGTTTTCAAAAAATAAATTTTTATTGGTAAACTCTTATTATAATAAAAAAAAAATGGTAGTTTGGGAAAAATGGAAGAGCAGCGCGATGATCACACGGCAGCCAGAATAATACCGAAATCGTCCTTAAAGCTATTACTTAGACTAGTCTCAGTTCCCGGATCTCTTTCTCCGTGTGTTGTCCTTGCGGGGGAAGGGGAATCCCCTACCACGGTCGCCAGACCACCAGACGTTGCTGGACCAGCTCCGCCAGCTGGCGCTGCCTCTGGCGCTTCCGCTCGAAGATCTGGTGGCGTATCTTGAGCAGGATGCTATTCCGTGGTGCCGTTGCCGGTGAGGTGGCAGGTGCAGGTGATGACTGTTGAAGCTGCTCTATGAACTCCATAGCCATGTCGTGTGGCGGCGGCGAGAACGGCTCAATCTCCATATCCTGCTCCGGCTCCTGATCGAGATCCTGGTTCTGATCGGCTGGCAATTGATATTGCAGCTTAAAGCGCTGACGCTGGGTTAGTGAACAAAAATTGTTAAGCTTAGCAAGAATAATAAATAGGTTTGCTCTCACCTTTTTGCGGGCCGCGTTCTCGGCCAGGCAGCGGCACAGCTGCTGCAGCTGCTGTTCGGCCAGCTCCTCCTTGTCTTGGTCGTGCTCGATCTCCATGCCATGCCGCTCCTGCTCCTGCTCCTGCTCCAGGCGATCCTCCAGGCGACGCTGCTGCTGACGCTGCTTGATGGCCGCCTGCACCTTGCACCGGGTAGCCGAGCTCAGGCTGAGGTCCATGGTGAGGTGGTGGCCCTGGTGCTGCTGCTGGCGTTGCTGCTTGAGTATCTTATAGATGACGCCCATCGAGGTGGCTGCTTGATGTCTGTATTTTCCCAGCAATATATATTTCTGAACCGAGTGCGTCGAGCTGCCGCCGAAGACTGTCCCGAGACGCCCGCCCGCTCCAGATCTTATACGGGAGAGTCGGGAGAGTTTGTTTGGAGAGCCCAAAATCGAACGGATAAAAATAAAACATAACTCGTGGGCCCATGTGTTGCTGCCGCCGCTGCACATTGCGCGCCAAACTCCGACGCCGACGCCGATGCCGACTTCGACTCCGAGTCCGACTACGGCCAAGGATCCGCTTTATCAGACATTGCTCAAGTGGAGTCGATTCTATTTTCTGCTCTCATTACAATGCCTTTTAGCGGCGCAACAACACATGTGGCAGCACCAGCGCCGCCGCACATTCGCCCCAAAAATAGACCGCACTCTCTCACACAGCTGCAACACTTTCGCTGCACCGACTGCAACATGCAACATGCAGCATCCCGCATCCAGCATCCAGCATCCAGCATCCAGCGGCGCATGTGGCCGTCCCATTCCCATACCCATTTCCATCTGCGGGTCCTTTTCCCTATCCATTTCCATTTCCAAATCTCAAACCGAATTTTCTGGCGCAGAAACCGCATGTTTTGGCGC
Organism: Drosophila tani; assembly: GCA_008042535.1. Taxonomy (NCBI): domain Eukaryota; kingdom Metazoa; phylum Arthropoda; class Insecta; order Diptera; family Drosophilidae; genus Drosophila; species Drosophila tani. The sequence continues at coordinate 57,869 of VNJO01007877.1, forward strand.
CTGTTTTCGTTATGACAGGGTATCAGGGGCATGCATGTACGAAACAATATAAAACAATATTAATATAATTTTCCAACATAAATTTTGACAGGTGCCCAAGAAATACATTGACATGTCTAAAAAATTTAAAGTAGATTCTAAATGAGAAAAAAAAACCAATTTTTTATATTTCATAACAAATAGCTTTCGACTAAATAAGTAGCTTATTTATGAATTACATTATTAATTAATTAATATTAATATTAACTTAATTTCGACTAATAAAATAATTAATAAAAGCCAAAGAAAAGGCTAGATTTATGTTTAAATTTACAATTTGTCTGCGCTTACTGATTGTGTGCCTGCAGAGGCTGGGACTCGTGAGTAAAATCCGTGGGCCACGCTGACTTCCACAATATTCTATTATTTTTGAGGTGACAGTCTGAATCATTCCCACAAGTATTTATTATTTATTTGTAAGCTGTTTATAATACCTGAAATCGCATTTAATATTAAGGCAACTATATTTAAAAATGTATGCACAGGTTCACAAGTAAAAATTATTTAATATAGGGTTTTATAATTTCTAACATCGCATCTAAAATTATATCTTGAAATTTATTTAAGTTTTCACAATTATTTATCATTTATGATCATATTATTATTTTTAAAAGTTCCAAAATCTCATGAAGTATTAATATTAAATTAGTTTTTATATTTCTTAGTTAGGCTCACAAGTAATAATTATTTAACATAAGGTTTTATAATTTTTAACATCGAATCTAAAATTAGGGTTGCTTTATCTTGAAATTTATTTAAATGTTCACAATTATTTATCATTTATTATCATAATATTATTTTTATAAGTTCAAAAATCTCATGAAATATGTTTATTAAATTAGTTTTTATATTTCTTAGTTAGGCTCTTGGTTTTCATGGCCATTAGGATAGTTAAAATGAAATAACTACTTTTACAGGGTACTCCTCTCTTCGATAAGTCTACAAAGAGATCATTGCCAGAGACATCATCGTGTAGAGCGTCATAATCATAGTGCCGCTAGATGGGATCGACCATGGAATACATAGTATTATAAATAGCGCCTGGGAAAAAACACTTTGCAGCAGGCACACACACACTGTGTGTGCGCGAGTGCGTGTGCTTGGCTGTGTCACGGCATGCACTTGAACTCGCATTCACATGTTGTGCGTGCCCAAAATACACACATATCCACACACACCGCGTTGTTGCTGTTCCTTCTGCCGTTTTATTTGGACTTCAAGATGTTTCGGAGTGCACTTCAAGTGCGTTGCAATCTATGTCTATTTTTGGCCGCTTGGGAATATCTCGGAGAATATGGAGCGATGTGGATATAGAGGGGGTGCCCAAATAACGGGGACCTCTTATAATGTAAATCATGACCGGGATCGGGAACGGGAACGGGAACGGGAACCCCTTCAGCTAGATTGCGATATGCGGCATAATTGAAACATGTTTAATGAGCATCTTTATAGACGTTTCAGGCCATTGTCCATGGAATTAGGTTTCGATGCTATGAAGCAGGAATGTTCGTCGCACTGATAAGCGCACAGTGGGCTGCATTTGATTCTCCTTTTCTTTTATCTGCATGCACCATAATTCGGAGGCGTTGTAATTCCCAAATGCCAATTTTGAAATTGACAATTTATTCTTAAAGGGTTGAAAAGTAAGGTGTAAAATAATTTTATAATATTTAACATTTATTTGTGAAAATAAAAAATATATAAATAAAATATATAAATATTATAAGTATATTTAAGCAAAAATTTTTAAATATTTATAAATTATATTTGTTTTATTTTAGAACTAAACCTATTTAACTCAATTTATAAATAATCTAATCAGCATGAAAGAAATCGACTTATATCGTTGTTTTAAAAATTAATTAAAATGCAATCTTAATTAATTTGATATTCGAGTATATTCCTTGAACAATTCTGCTTAAAAATAAACATTTAATAAGTTTTAGAAAGAATATAGCCGCAGATTTTAAAACGAGTTTCATTTAAGGGAAAAAAAAACATTTACTTTAGGAACTGAATTTATTAATTTTAAAAATTAATATAATAATATAAATAATTAATTAATTATTAAATATATATAACCTATACCCAATTTATATTTAATTAATTCTCAAAACAAATTTCTTAAGTATGACCTTGCACCCGAGCGATCTGTGCCCACTGTGCCGATGATCTGCGCGTGTGCGACCGTCCTTAAGTGTGTCGGGTCTTGAATTTCAAATGGCTTCGGACAGGGCTGTGTGTGTGTGCGTACCATTGAGAAGGATCGAGGAGGATCGCCGACTAAAGCTTCTGTTACAAATGTAATTTTGTAATTTTCCATTTCACTCGGGCATAAATAGGGGCGCTCCACCATCCCTCCGCTCCACGGAAATTGGAACCCTTCAGTTGACTTCACCCGGCAACTCCTTATCTGTCGTCCGGGTTGGAGTGACAATTAGCTGTTGTTGTTGGCCTGGGAAAGCGGTTCCCACCACTTAAGGGATCTTCGGGGAACCGATATCGAAGCGAAACAATACGAAGCGAAGCAAACCAAACAAGTGCAGGTCCCTGAGAGGGTAATAAAAATATTTCTCCCCATATCTCTCACCCGAAATCCCCGGAAAATGCAGGAATGTCCCGGGCTAATCGATACTCAATAGGGTTCATCATGGAGTCTATTTCTGGACTTCCGTTCCTCTCCTAAGGATAAGTCTAGCCGGAGTTCTACAACTGGTCGCTGGGCGCAAAATGTTCTCCCTGTCACCCAGTGGGGCCCCGGTTTTGGCGAGCGCGCCAATATTCGCCGCCTCGAAATCCCACCACCACGCACAATTTCCCACGCTCCCGGCTAAAAAAAATCTGGGGAAGTTACGAGGCATTACGGGGCGGGCCTTACGAGGGGGCACCGGCACCCTCTCACCCTGGCACCCCTGACAAGTTGTCAGCGGCGGCGCTGTTAATGAGCTGCGTGTGTTGGGCGAAGACGTGATGGATCTACACTGTCTAGTCCAGGCCCACTTGTGGCAAGAAATCCCTGGATTCCTCAAAATCAGGCGGAATCAAAACAAGATCACATGGGGATTCCCCCAAATACTTGAAAATACAAAATAGAGTCATACATAATTTCCAATCGAAACCTTTTATAAAATGCAAAATACAAATATTACAAAGTAAGCTAAAGCTTTTAAAAATAAATTAATATTTGCAAATTCCGGTGCTTAATTGGAATAAATGGATCTAAGTTTCTTTATTTTAAAATCACATTTGCTTAATTTGAATAACTTTAATAAGTAGTGACAAGTATAAACCAGAAATATGATAATTTTCTTGTGGTCTTATTATATATTTGTTTATTTTTTTTATTTAAAAAAAAAAAAAAAAATTTATTGAGAATACTAGCCAGAAGTTAGAATATTTATTTACAAATTTTCAGTTCATTAATTTGTTCTTCTTCTTATCTAATCTATTAATTATATCCAGGCTTTTTTTATTTACATTTAATATTTACATTTTACATTTACATTTTATATTTATATTTTATAATTATTATTTAACTTTGATGTTCTTCAGTGAGTGTATGAAAAGCATTATGATCTGCGCACGAGCAAAGCTGACTTGGAGTTTCGGTGCACATCTCGATCTCTGGCACACAACACATGTTGACGTTGCCCCCGGCCACCCCACTGTGCCGCCAGTGTCATGTGGGGCGTTTAATAGCCTGCCCCAGCACCTTGCCGCGATCGCGTGCAACATGGTAAGAGCGGGATTCGAGCGTGGGAAACGCGCGCTTGTCGCAATCTCAAAAGGCCATTGAAAAAGCCCGGAAAGCACTAACTCGGAAGAAGTAAGAGAAGATTTGTAAGAAAAACTTTTCACAGTGGAAGACGACTTGGGTATATCCTGTACTTTATTGCTTTAAAAAATGTATTAAAATATATCGTTATTGAGGAATATTGTGAATTTAAAGATTACCCCAATATGATTTATATTTAACAAATAAATACAAAAGCATAGAAAAAGAAAAAGGAAAATAAAAGACAATATGTGAAAATTTTGAATTGAAAGAAAATAAAGAAAATCTGAATGCAAAACTTGGCAAAACTGTCGCTGTACCTACTTCTATGATTCGCCTCCGTGGACCGTTGGGCAAGAGGCCGGTGTATGAAGCCCTATGCTCGAATTTAAGCCCTAGTTGATGCAATTGTGGCTCTAGAAAAGTGAGAATGATAAGAGGATTTTTGATAATACTTATACGTTTAAATAACGATTAAAATACGATTTACCTATAAATAAAGTAAATAAAAAACATTATAACGCTAGAAAGTTTAAGTACCGTAGGAACAATAAAATTAATTATAAAATGGTACAGACTCTGGAAGTAAAAAAATAAATGTTTTATTAAATTTTAATAATAACAAATTAATTACTTCAAATGGCATATACCTCGCTACTCCAATTTTGTTGAGTATTTCAGAGGCTAGTGGCGCTGTTCCACTCGAATCTCAGTCGCCAAAGACACTGCTCGCCAGTTGGAGGCCCGGATAATGAGCTGGGCCAGCCAGGAGAAGAATCCAACCGAATCTCAAGAAGGGCAGGCAGGTGCCTTGTCCCGGACGCATCAGTATCGCAAGGTGATGAAGCCACTGCTGGAGAGGAAGCGGAGGGCACGGATCAACCGCTGTCTGGAGGAGCTGAAGCACCTGATCAGGAAACTGACCTACATGGTGGGTAGCCCTGAAAACGTTACTTTTAATTAGTAATTTGTAATATTTTTCAGGATGCTGAATCCTTGGCGAGGCTAGAGAGGGCGGACATTCTGGAGCTGACCGTGCACCACTTACACAGGCACCGCCAGCGTAGTTTCCTGGCAACAGGCGCAGCTAATCCCGCTCAGCATCAGCGGTTGGCTATGGAGCGCTACTGGAGCAGATTTCGGCAATGTTCCCTGGAAGTATCCAGAGTTTTGCAGCCCTACGATCGCCCGCTGAACGATATGTTTCAGAAGGCCATTGAGCAATTAATGCCCGGCAAGCCTCGACTCTGGAGGCCTTTGTAGATCCTTATTTTCCCTCGATAGGGTGGAATTTATTATAAGATTAACGTTGGTATTGTTATGTCTTTTAAGCATTAATTTTTGACTTAGAGTTGCCTTTATCTAATCCCATTTCATGATAAAAATGTTGAAGAAGAAGCTGGGCTACCATTTGAAACAAATTTATATCTTCCTTCCTCCTTCTTCTATTTATCTATCTAAAATTTCCAATCTTTTTTATCCAGGACATTCCAGGATAACGGATTTGTAAGAACTTTTCCAGTGCCAATGTCCACAAATAAAACTGCAATTTAGATTTGTTCTGATTTTAGTTTTTCTTTTTTTTCGCAATAATTCCAAAAACTTTGTAGTGATGTGTGTGTGTGTGTACTAGTGTGAGAATGAGTTTCCGCTTGGGCTTTCGGTTTTTTTTAGAATCGATTTAATTATTAATAAACACTTGCTTAATGCATTTGAGTGCTAAATTAAGTATTGCTTATGTTGAATATAATGCACACAAAGTAAGGTTTTCATTTGTTATCGCTTACAAGATACCCAAAAAAAATATATATATCAATACATGTATCAGAAGGGGACTTTGGGGATTATCGTAGCGTTCGATTATAATATGTGTGGGTGTGGCCGAGTGAGTGGGTCTGTCTTAGAGCCTAGAGTCGGGGTTTTTTCTGATCTTTGAATTGGATTCTCAAGGGCTCCGCTAGTCCGCTATGCTAGCCATGTTATGTACAATATAGTTCACAATAACTTGGAGTTTGAGTATAAGAAGCGCGAAAAATTGATTGTTGCTGCAGCTTAGGCTTAGTTTCCATCGACCTCTTGATTTGTAATTGTTGCATATATGTAAAGGTATATTCATAGTAGATATCTTTCGCTTGACATGACTTCTGCTTTGCATTTTGTTTGTATTTTGTTTTGTATTTTTCGTATTACTTAAACATTCGCTGTTCGTGTGCTTTGCCTCCGTGGACCGTTGGGCAGAAGGCCGGTCTATGAAGCTTCCTTTGCTTTTTGTTTATTTTTGTATTTTGTGTTTTGCATCTTGTATTTCGTATTTTCTTATTTGATTTGCGATGACAGAGCAAGGCATGCAAACGTGTGCAACTCGGGTGTGGGAGTGAGTGTGTGGGTGTCTTCTTAAGTTCAAATCGTTTTCAACAATAAATCTATGCAAAAACACTTTGCAAATTGCACAAGTAAAATACAAATAGGGGGGACTTCTATATAATATATAATAGTTGATGTATATCAATATGTATGTATATAATTATCAATATTTGTATGTGTATATGTATATTTCTCTCCCTACATATATATGTATCCATATATATGTGTGTATATCAATTTATTTGGCCTTTATCTATGTATAGTATATATTTATATAAGTGTGTACAACTAGAAATAAGTTTCGGGTGCTGGGCAATCGACAGAAACAAAAAATAGTGTTCGGAATCGGATTGGGAATCGGTATATCGTAATATCGGGAAACATCATCCTGAAACCTTGGCGGCAAAGCAAAAATGATGAGTTTTCTACAAGGCAACTTCAGAATTAAGGTTCAATTAATTTACGATGGAGGGAGAGGGCTTGGAAGGGAGAAAGTTCCTCAACATTCATGTCTCATTTACTGTCTAAAGCTGAGCCACATATAAAATATAGAAATTATTTTAGCATGGTGATTAGACTCGCGTCCAAAAGGAATACAGAACCGAAACCATAAGAAATAAACTCATATGTGTGTGTTTCAGAGAGGGATGGAGCGATAGAGAGAGACGGAGAGAGTGAGAGTCGATGGCACGTCGTTTTGGTAAGGCATTCAATAGTTTTCAATAGAATACGATATAGTTTCAAGCTCTGGTTTGTAAGATAGGATAGATAGAAAAAAAACAAGTTCAAAAACGATTGATGCACATAAAAAACCCAAACTACTTCTGACACTATAGTTAGGATAGTTAATAATAGTTGATGGTGCCAGTGGTCCCCCAGTCCGCCGCCAGATGATCCGTAGGATGAGGGAGGAAACCATTTGATGGTTCCCACAGCAAAATCAGGTTGATTGTCAAGCTCAATGAATGGAGGGCGGCCCGAAGGAACCTATTGGGGAGCACTCGTGCCGCATGCCGAACCTAGGGTGTCCACATGCAAATATTTGTGTGTGTCTGTATGCAATGCCCACAACTTTCGAGTACTTCTAGTTCTAGTTTCGGTTATCTGTTAAATAGGCTCTTTTTTGTGTTTTTTTTTTTAGGTGTTTGCATTTTGGTTTTAGTTTAACTTTCGATTATCAACATGTTCGATTATCAACAGTAAGAGCGGCTTTCGCTCTACAAAAAGGCGCCAAAACAACGGAGGTGTTAATTCTGTAGGGTGCGTGTCATAGCGCCCAGTGTCATAGTGCTCACCTTTGCTATGACACTTTTAAAAATATCATAATGTTCACTCTCAAAGTGTTAAGTGTTATGACACTGCTCGTTATGACATGTAACAGAAATAAATAATTTCGCTTAACAAAAAGGCGCCAATACCTTGAAGATGTTAATTCTGTGGGTGCGTGTCATAACGCCCAGTGTAATGGTGTCCACCGTCATTATGACACTTTAAAAGATGTCATAGCGTTCGCTCTTAAAGTGCCAAAATGCCGCGTAATGACTTTATGACACTGCTCGATATGACATGTACTCATTTCCGTTTTTGTGATTTAATCAAAGCATTTAAGCCAATTAGCGAATTACTATCGCTAAATATAAATAAGTTTAGGTATCAGTTAAGTCGATGCTGCCTAATGTATGGGTTAAGTAGCTGTTTTTCGATTTCGTTTTCATTTTTGTTATTTTTTTAAAGTTTTTTCTTTGTTTCTTTGCAAATAAAAATTGTCAACTCTTTGCTGCACTTAACGATAGTTGTCAATTTGAGTTCTGTTAGCAAGCATTTCAATAAAAATGCCTAAGATATAGAGCAAATGCCTAATAGTTAATTAATGCTTGTGTTTTTTGTTTTTGTTTTTTTGTTTCTTTATTATTTACCTATATTTATCCGTACTCGGCGTATAGATAAACATGTATATACTATATATTCAAATATGTTTTCAAAAAAGCGCTACTTTGACTTAAATTGGTGTTTTTGGTTTTTGGTTTTTCTTTTCTTTTCATAATTTTTCTTTGCGTAATTTGTGGTTTTTGGTTTCTGGTTTTTGCTTAACAATTTTTCGGCTGAAGCGGCTTTAGGCTGTTGTTAATTGAATTATTATGTGTATATGCGTACATAATTTGCTATTAGTTGGAATTTCACATAAGGACTCATAGCTCTGTTCGTGTTTGCGTTTGTGTCTGTGTCTGATGGCGGGGGGCTAATGAACTGCACCCCGAAAATCGGGAAATGTGGATTATAGTACACGGGCGAGCGTGTGCTGCGTGTGTGCTGCGTGTGTGTGTGTGTGCGAGGGTGGGGGGCGACTCTCGATCCGTTGTGAATTTGCGTGGAATTCGTTGTCTAAATCACTCATATCACACCTATCGCTATCGCTATCGCTCCCTCGGCCGCCAACGAACCTCGGCCGCTGTCACTGCTACTATGTACTACGGGTCCTGCGGTTGTTAATCACCACCTAAACTTAACGCCTGCACTATACGTGGATCAGCTTTACTGCCCTCGCGGAACTCTTCGAGCGTGAGGCGATCGTCGTGGTTCTTGTCCATCTGATCGAAGATCTTGTCCACACGCTTCTGCGGCGTATTCTCGTCCTCCGTCTGCGGCTGCTGGCCCTGCAAGCCAATAATGGATCAATGGGAGAACTGGAGGATGCCAGAGCGATCAGAGATCGGATCGATACTTACCACCATTTGGTAGATGGCGTCCACAATGTTGTACATCTCCTCCCGGGTTATGTAGCCATCGTTGTCCACATCGTACAGACGGAACGCCCCTGTGAGAGGTTTAAGGATTAGAATTAGTGATTATAATAATTTTATACCCTTGCTGGGTATTATAATTTTGACCATTAAGTATATATATTCTTGTTCAGCATCACCAGCCGAGTCGATCTGTCCGTTGCTACGTAAAACTAGTCTCTCAGTTTTTCAGCTATCTTAATAAAATTTTGCCAATAGTCTTCTTTCTATTGCAGCTTGTATATAACAGCCGGAACCAGATAACTACACCCCCCAAAAAAAATCGTCATAGAATCTATTCGATCTAATCGTATAAATTCTATCCTCTTGCGTATAAATTCTAAACTATTTCGTATAAACTCTATACAATGCTGATAAGCAAAAAGTATAGACAACATTTCTCTTTTTTTATAAAAATCAGCTTTTCGCCCGTATATCTAAAAAATCGTAAGAAGTTTATTTATTTTGCTATTTATGTTCGTTTCGGTACCCATAGGGTACAAGGGTATTATAAGTTAGTGCCAACCGAGAATGTATGTAACAGGCAGAAGGAGCCATCTCCGATATATATTCTTGATCAGCATCACCAGCCGAATCGATTTAGCCATGTCCGTCTGTCCGTCCGTGTGAAACAACCGATCTCAAAGACTATATGAGCTAGATTTACCAAATTTGGTGACAACATTGGAATCTGTTGCACGCAGATCAAGTTTGTTTTAAAATTGGGCAACGCCCACTTGCGCCCTCAAAAATCATAAAAAACGTAAAATAAAGTTAATAGTTAAAGTTAATAGATACAATAAATGAATAAAATAGAGCGGACGTTTCCTGAAAATTTCAGGAAAATCGGATGATAAACATGGGAGATACTAGCAATAAGGTTAGAATTTTAACACACCGCCCTAAGGCACTGCTGTTGCAAGCTGTAGCCGACAGGTGGCGCATTCGAGCCTTGGCCGTGCGATATAATGGAGCCAACTGCGAGAAAAATTACAAAAGAATATAGCAAGAAATGACAAAAAAATAACATAATTCATTTTTTGACGCCGATCGAGCGGGTTCTTATGTGTTCCTATAAAATGTATCAATCATATTTAAGTATGACTTTAAATTGTTTAGGTCGAGAGCTAATTCGAGAGGCGATTCATTTTAAGAAGTATCGAAGTAGACTATTATAATGTATGTACAATTTTAAATTGCCTTTTAGTGTGAAGCGCAAACGTTTAGGTACCGGGTATTTCACAGTCGAGCACAGTCGACTGTAGCTTTCTTACTTATTTAGTGCGTATGTCTGCGAAGCTAACAGACCCCAACGATTTGCTTCTCTGCCGCAGCGGCACCCAAAAAATATATATACGAAGCTGCTTTAACATAGCTCCGAAGCATGTTTGTGATGCTTCGAATTTTTCCAGTCTTATTAATTGCCCTTATAATATAGGGGAGAAAAAACTAGAATAACAATAAAATAAATTTTAAAGTTCATGCAATATGTATTCTGTAGCTTTGAGTTTAAAAAATCATCTGTGCCCTCGTCTTCGTCCTCGTACCAATATCAAGTGTGCATATCTGGATATTCATTTGATTTCGTTTGGATATTCATTTGTCTTCCTTCTTTCCTGGAGGATTCATGCAATATGTATTTTGTAGATTTGAGTTTATAAAATCATCTGCGTCCTCGTCTTCGTTCTCGTACCAATATCAAGTGTGCATATGTTGTATGTGTATTCATTTGCCTTCTTTCTTTCTTGGAGAATTCCTTTACGCCTCACATGAGGCAGTTGGGATTGGAATCTGTGGTGATCGACAAGTGCACTCCATCGCGCACCATCTTGCACACGAGAGTGCCCAGATTCTTGGCATCGTCAATGCCCGAGTGGGGCTTGCCTACGAAGTCCAGTCCCACATGCGACAGGGCATTGCTGAAGTTCAACGGACGGTATTTGTACCACGACCGATAAATGCGACGCGCATCAATCCAACGATCGAAGTAGATCGGCTTGGGCATCCGCTTACGCTTGCACTCCTTGTCCAAACAGACGCCAAAGTCCCAGTCCGTCCAGGTGACGAAGGCACAGTTGCCCACTAAGTTCCATTTGTTCATCTTGGGCAGGATGAGGCTGCGAATGCGCAGCTCCTTGCCCAGCCACTCGTGGAACATTATCAGCGCCGACTGCAGCGGCACTCCCGTATCCACAGTCTTCTGTTGGATGCCCGTCAACTCGGTGCAGTAGCCGCTCAGACGCGGCCGCTCGCTGGGCTTGATATACTTGTGGAATTCGGCCTCCACCTTGCCAGTCTTTAGGTTGACCAGCACGGCTGGAAATTCAATGATCTCCGACTTTCGATACTGCTGGGGCGGCTGGTTCTCCCAGCAGGTTGCCTCAAAGTCCACGGCGACCACATAGGTAAAGGGCTGCATGATCAGTTGCTCGGATTTTCTCGATGTGATTTCAGCTTCGTTTAGTTTAGAAGTGCTACCTTCAAGTGAATCAGGATTGAATCTGACTTGCCAGTCTTATCAAGGCCAACCTTGTGATTTTCATTTTTATACCCATAGGGTGCAAGGGTATTAGAAGTTATAGCCTGCTCCGTTATTTCGAAAATGGACCGTCGGTTGTTCCACAGCTCCATCTACATTCTCCGGCGACATGTGAATGGGACGAACAGCTGATCCGGCTTGGTTTACATTTTAATTGGGACGGCGTCCACCATTGCGTCATTTCAGGCTTTCTTTTGCGACTCCCGCGCGACGTCCTCTTCAAAGTTAACCGACCGATTCAAGGACTTATTATTATCTATGCTTATAGCTTTGAAATCTTGAATATTAATAGAAAATCGGGAATATTAATCAGAAATATTTCCCTGCCACACCTTAAGGAGCATCGCATCATGCAGTGACGACAACAAAATGCTGAGCTGGATCTAGTTTTCATTCATCGTTTTGCAAAAATATTCATAATTTCAAGAACAATATGAAATTAGGGATGGGAAGGAAGGTTTAGGGAAGGAACTTAAGAAATATCGGTCTGTCGATTTTGAACGGACCATTTTTCCCCATGTAAAATAATGGACCATTCTCTAGAATGGAGCTGAATGTAGCAGTGGAACAAGGCTATTAGTTCCAACCGGGAATGTATGTAACAGGCAGAAGGAGAAGTCTCCGAACCTATAAAGTATATATATTCTTGATCAGTGTCACCAGCCGAGTCGATCAAGCCATGTCCGTCTGTCCGTCTGTCTGTCCGTGTGAACCAACAGATCTCAGGGACTATAAGAGCTAGAGCTACCAAATTTGGTGACAACATTGGAATCTGTTGCACGCATATAGGTTAGGTTAGGTTAGGGCGGCGGCTGACACAAAGGTCAGCCCACTTAGGCCATTACTGGCCCATTGTGATACCGCAATGGATCTTTTATACCCTCACACCGCAAAGTTAGAAAGACTCCCAGCCCGTTTCTCTTATGAAACCTGCTATTTTCTTCGGGGGGATAGCTGCTAATTCAGCTAGGTTGTTGAGAAAGTATTCACCTATATACTTTTTCCTGCGCCTGATTAGGGCCACACAGGAGCAGAAGAAATGCTCTACTGATTCTACTTCTTCCTCGTTTTGGCAACTTCTACAGAAGTCGTTGTTGGGGACGTTTAGTCGGGATGCGTGGACTCCTACGAGCCAGTGGCCTGTGATTGCTCTAATCACAGCTGCGCACTGTGTGCGGTGAAGACTAAAGAGCATT
>VNJO01007878.1:0-75157 GCA_008042535.1 Drosophila tani
CTATTGTGTGAGACTGCACCATGATCCTGTGTGGATGCGTGGCGGGAGTCAGGAGGACGAGTTGGTGTCCAATTGGAAATTAAGAGAAATTGCGAAAGTGAATGTTATTGAGATATAACAAGACACGCTGTAATTGCTTGCACGGTTATGAAATAATTGAATAATTCAGATTGGAAGTTTATGTCAATAAATAAGTGAAAGGAAAAGTGCTTTGTTGTAAAGCTTATTGGGTTATATTCACGCATACACGAGGACGTGTGCAGGTCAGGAAGGCCGTGTCGGAGTTCTCAGAAGAGTTTGAATCCGATGAACGCTAAAGTTATTTGGCGCTCACTTTTGGTTGTCGCTTAGTATGCGCAGATGCGACATTGGTTCCTGGTAATACATGGTTGGTTGGTTGTCGCTTAGTATACGCAGCTGCGACATGGTTCCTGGTAAGACAGGGATTCTGAGTATTCCTTCTCTTTTGAGATCTCTGCTGTTCTCGTAGCGCGACGGTATTGCCAGGTCTCTTAAAGAGCGGCGTAACCGTCGAGTGAGGCCCGGTCGCCCAAGGGAGAGAGAGAGAGTCTCTCTCAGAGAGAGAAACGAAGAGCAAGAAGTTGCATGAAGATGAGCTCTGGTATTAGAAACGGACTTCACTTTGAATTTGGCTCTTGGCGCGATCGGGACTGACTGCGTTATCGAAATGGCAGACTCAGAAAATACTCCTTCTCCGTTATATATAAATATATATAAATAAATATATAATATATAAATATATTTTAAATATAAATATAAATATCCTCACCTTGGCATGATTCTCAAACGCCTTCTTGATGCAGGTATGGGCATTGGCTAGCATGGCAGCGTACTCGCTGCGATACTGGTCAACGAGCTCGTTGGAGACCATGTTCTTCTCGGCCTCCGAGTACTCGTTGGCATCCATCTCATAGTAGGCGAGTTCCTCCTCCTCGGTGAACTCCGTGATCTTCTTGCACTGCACCTCCTCCAGCTCCGTTGAGGACTTTCTCTTGGTCGGAGTCGACGTGGACTGACCCTCAACGGAGGACAGGGCAGGGGATCCCTCTTTCGGCTTACTATTGGTTGGAGCTGTTTCCGGCACAGCCTGTGGTGGGGTTATCCCATCCTCTCCCGCGCACTCGGCACACTTGTTGGTGAACTTCAGGATGGTCTTGAAGTGATCCTCGTGAAAGAAGTGTGTCCTCAGTTTGTGGTCCAGATAGCGGCAATTTGTGTACACGGACACCAAATCATTGAGCACATCCGGCTTGCGACGTTCGGGCAGGATGGTGAATATCTTCTTCAGCTGCATCATCGCCTCCATGGCCTTATCCATGCCCGACATGAGATCCTCGTTGTCCGACGACGACAGACTGAGGCTGACAGCAGCAGCACGACTGCTGTCCGACTGCGTCTCCCAAGAGTCATTCGAAGCATCCGTTTCGTAGCCATCGGGATCGGCGTTATTTATCTCGAACAGATCCTGCGGATAGCACTTGGTGATGTGACCCTTGGCCCACCACACGCGCACCCGCCCATCGGGATAGTTGTCGATCACCTGGCCAGCAGTTGAGTCGACATCCTCGCCCGTAAAGTTGGACACGCGAATGACCATGGTGCCCGGGCGATACTGGTAGTCCGAGTGATCCTTCAGGTCGTACACGCTCAGCTCCTCCATCTCCTTGAACTTGGGACTGAGGAAAAGGAATAAGGAATGCCAAGGAATTCAAGCCAAGTAAATATACTCACATGGGATTCTCAGGTTTGTCGTAGGTATTGAACCATTTCACCTTGGCAATGCGCTCGTCATGGTCCACACACTGTATCACCCCGTAATCGGTGGCTGCCATGCTATTCTCGTTGGCCTTGCTCACGAAATCTCCGGGAAAGAACTCGTGGTTGTCCAGATGATGGATGGGATAGAGCTGCGTGGAATGAATGCCCGCCTCGACCACGCCATCCTGCCAGACCACCGTCACCGTGCTATAAACGACCAGCGTCTCCACCACGATTTCGTCCCCGTCCTTGGGATCCATCTCCTTCTTAACGAACGGCGAAGTGATTAGTTTCTTGACGCTCTTCAGCTTCTTTTTCATATGCCGCCGCTTGGCATAGCGCATGGTGATTCTCGGGGTCTGGGTGCCGGTACTGGTAGCGGTTGTTGTGGATGCAGCCGTATCTGTGGCCTCAGATTGTTTCTGGATAACCACCGAGAGCTCTGGGGGCTCTGGTGGCTCGGCCACCTCCTGCTCCTGCTCATCCTCCTCCTCGTCCGCATCATCGTCTATCGAGTCCCAAGTGTCCTCAATACGCAGCTTTACTTCAGCTGCACTCCCATAAGGCCTACGAAAGGGGTTGTTGGGATTGAAGTGGGGCTGGGGCGCATGATCGTGATCGTGGTCGGCCGCTGGCCGTGGCACGCGCATGCCGCTGAACTTGTTGGCCAGGCGGCGGAACTTGGGCACATTCCGTGCGTTGCTGCTGCTGGAAGCGGCCGGCGGACTGGCCGTAACATTGAGCTTGCTGCCCTTTGGCTCGGGACGATGATGGCGATTATAAATTGAGGTGTACTTAACCGCTGCAAAAGGGAATAATTACTTATAGTTTTAAGAACCCTATCAATATCATTGATATATACCTTGCTCATCCTCCCAGTCAGTGTATTTAACTAGTTTATCACATTTTGAATATTTGAGGTAGAATCGATCGTGAATTTGCAGCATGTAGGACTCGTAAATGTTCAAGCGCTTCACCTTGCTCAAATCCTCCCCCTTTATAATGGTTTTGGGATGCTTTAGTGGATCAGTTTCTTTGACATTTTCCTTGTCCGAAATGGCCCGGCATGTCCAGGCCACGGTAATGGACGTGGTGTTGATGGATTCCACGGTGTACTGTGAATCAAGCGAGGTTTAGAGAGGTTTCAAGTGAGGAAACAAGCTTTCCTTTATTTATTTATTTATTTATGCTTACCACGGCACGCCCCTTGCGATTGGCTGGCAGGGCAATCTCCGGTGTCAAGTTCTTGATGCGATTCGAGGGGGGCATGCGACCGACCACCACATTGCCACGATAGTAAACATTGGGATTGAAGACGTCCCGTACGGAGCACGAGCCCACCGCATCCTTGAATTTGTGGAAATCAAAGGAGGTGATCTCAAGACGGGCGCCATTAGCGGATCTGCCAATAAATTCAAATTAGCAAAGTCAACAAAGGCTCAAAAGGGGTTCCAAAGCCAAGCATGAACTTACTTGAGGACCGCACTCTCGTCCACATGGATGGTGGTGCCTATCCATTTGCCCAGGCACACGGCCACCTCCCTTGACCATTCGGAGATGGGACGCAGCCGCTCGGCTGGCACGTTCCTTAAGATATACTTGGAGCCCAGCACCTTGACGTCGGCGCACACGTTCACGTCCCGCACATAGCCCGCCTGACCGGTGAGATCCTTCTGGCCGGGCCTACGCCGGCGAACCACATCGCCCGGCATTAGGGTTCTGTCGGCCAATCCAATCTGTGGATTCGCGTCGAAAGAGAGAAGAGCAAATAAAAACACGTGTCAGTGCCGAAAATCGAGACACAAAGAACGAACGGTTAAACGGAAAAACAGTTGTCCAAACACGACAATAAACAGTTATTCGAGGCCGTTACATAACCTCAACAATGGGGGTTTCTGTGTACTCACCGATTGTTCCGTTTGCACCATCTCCTTGCCGTCGGGGTAGAAGGCCACGCGCACCTCGCCCTTGGAGAGCACCTCGTCGGGTACTTCGTCCTCGTCGGACGAGTACGACTCCGCCGTTTCAGTGACCACACCGAAATGGACGCGACCGCGACGATCGATGCGGAACACTTCGTCCTCGAAGAAGTACTGGTACTCGTAGTTGCCCGACTGGCTCTTGGACGGAGCCTGGCCTCCGCCCGTGCGTCGCGGGTGACCTGCATGACGCGCCTCCAGCGACGGCGGCGTCTTCACCTGCCCCTGTGCTTCAGTCGGCGCTGCTGCTGCCGCCTGTGGAGCAGCAACCTCCACGGAGGATGGCTGCTGCTGCTGCTGTTCTTGCTGAAGCTCTGGGGCGCCACCGACTGCACTGGCAGCACCCGCCAAGTGGCTCGACATATTACCAATGGTGAACTGAGGGCATGGGAGGCCAAATCAATGCGCGCTTACAGCTGGGGAGTCCCTAGTCTTTGGTAATTCGCGTGGCGAATTCTTGTTCTTGGCTTGTCTTTCTCGCTCTCTTTTTTTTTTCTCTCGCTTTTTCTCTAGGTTACAACTAACAGTAACGGAGGTGCACTTCGTTGCTTCGTTGCTTTAGGAGGAGCTCGCGCGGAGCACACACATCTAATTTGTTCGCCTGACCAATAATTACAATTTAATTGGGTAATTTTGCCGACTTCTTTGAAAAACTATAAATAAAACAGTCAAAATCTACAAAAACAAAACGAGAAACGGAGCAAAACCGAATCGCCTGCTACAATTTGGATATCTCAGTGTTACCAGATGAAAATGTTGCTTTCCCCCTAAAAAATCTCAAACAGTCGATATTTCACCCTAAAAAATCCAGTCTTCCCCCTAAATTTAAAAAATCTCGGCTCTAGAGATGGGTGAACAAAAACTTGAAGATCTACAGATGGGGTGAACAAAAACGTGAAGATCTAGAGATGGGTGAACAAAAACTTGAAGATCTGGAGATGGGTGAACAAAAACTTGAAGATCTGGAGATGGACTATCACGAAAGAAACGTCGAGTTCCAGTGTGGCCAGTTGCCAGTGCGAGCAAGAAACCGGAAGTCACAGCTGACTTTTTAAACCGACCAGTCGTCGATACTGAGTAAACAAGTCACGACTTTTTTTTAAATTTTAAGGCGCCGTTTTTAAAAAAAATTTAACTATTTATAAGGTCTGTAAGCTCGTCACGATCATAATCGCTAAGAAAAGGAACATTAGTAATATGAACAAAATTGACAAGATGAGACAAATTATCGGCATTTCAAATGATTTTCAGTTGTGGTTTCAAAAATCTTTGGAAAATCCTATATGGCTGAATTTCTGGACTTGATAAGATCCAAAGAAAAAAGGTGTGATTGATTCAGAATTTTCTGAACAAATATACATTTGACGCTTGCAAACTCACCTTGCTCGTAGAACAAAAATAAAGTAGACGACAGAATTACAATTTATGGGCTTTATTTGAACACATTTCTGAATATATAAGTACAATTTTTGGCAAAAAATCCAGAGCCTACGTAAGATTAGTTTTAAAAGCTTTATTCTACCCTTGCTATTACTCCCTCGATATTTGTGAAAAGAAAAAGCAAACCATCTAAATAGTCAACCAAAATATTTTAAGTTTATTCACTGAAATTTTGCACATATTTTTTCTAATATTGCACTTTTACATGTTATCACATCTAACTATCATCGGCGGAGCGAACTGGGAGTGACGCAGACCGAAGGAGTAGCCCGGTCCGCTCTTGCCGGGACGGTAATACATCAGGTCGTAGTAGTTGGGACCAGGACCGACATTCTCTCCCTTAACAACTGTGCGCGGCTGCATCGAGTACACTGGCGCACGGTTTAGCTTCACATTGATGTCACCGGAAGCATAGGCAGCCGGACCCGGCGAGTTCGTCTTGTTAAGTACCTTGGTTTGCATGCCCCTGTCGAGGTTAGGAAAGTGGATTAGAAGATGGTCAAGGGCTACTCCTGGATTGAGCTACTCACATGCTGTATTTGGGCACTCCAGGACGAACAGCGTTCACCTCGTACTTGTAGGCATTGGGCCCAGGACCCTCCTTTTTGAAGGAGAAGTCCGTCCGCAGACCCATGGAGTAGGACGGCGCTTGGGTACCCGTGAAGAATGGCTTGACGTGGACATCATGGGCTCCGGGACCAGGACTGCTTCGCTTGTCTGGAGTAAATAAAGCGCATTATAAATATTTTTATTTTATTTATTTTCATAGTCTGTCTGGTTTCACTTACCTATCACATTAGTCCTGGGCGCCATCGAGTACTCCAGACCCTTGCTGTTGCCATAGCGGGTCAGCTTGTCCACCTTATAGGCACCAGGGCCAGGACCAAGTTCCTCTCCGGGCGCTAGGGTGCGCATGCCAAAGGAATACTGCGGCATACGCTGTTTTCGGCTGTCGTGTTTGTCGTAGCCGCACGTGGGTGGCAGCATGTACGCGCCGGGTCCGGGGCCTTGAAAGGACACGGAGGATCCCGATTACTTACCACATCTTAAAGGTGTATTTTTATTTTAAACTTACCTAAAGGTCGCACCGCCATTTTTAGTTAGTTTTGTGCAATATTAGAAAAATATATTTTACTAGAAATTTTGATCTCAATGTGAGATGTATGCCGAACGGATCCCACTTTCAGAATGAGGCTTCCCTTAGCCTCGACCTGGCAGCTAAAACATTTCAAGTGAAGTTCGAAGTCAAGGCTCACTTGATGGGAAAAATTGTACCTTGATTCAATGTGTTCCCAAAAACAAAAACTGTGAAACCTCAAAAAAGAAATGTTCCCTAAAACATGACTTTGTTTTTTTTTTTTTAATATTTGAATTATTATATTTTGATAATCACAAGTATAATCTTTAAAGCGACTTTCAAAACTTTCAGTTGTTAAAATAATGGATTTTTTAGGTGTTATTACTTTACTTGTAAAATTTGGTTAAAGAAACGTGATTTTGGCTTCAAGGAGATTCGATTTCTTAATGGGAAAGTATGGGTTTCTAGAAATCAGCTCGAAATATATATTGCTTAAAGTGAGCCCTAGGAACGCCCAAATTGGGATACTCAAGAAGTAACTCTTTGCGTTCACATTGCTTGAGATTTACAGAAGATCTGGACAGATCATCAGCTTATTCCACATCCATGGAGTTGTAGAGCTGCTTGTAGCGAGATCCTCCACCGCTGCTTTGGAGCAACATATCATTATGCTGCTCCCTCAGGGCCTGTAAAGATTTCCATAAATATTAGAGTGTTTTCTTTTGAAAATATTTAGGTAATATCCAACCTTGGGATCGTATTTCTGGTACAAATACACCAGAATGGGGCCATAGATCATGTTGAAAATGCCCACGATGCGCATGAGCCAGGCGAAGCCAAAGGTCTGGGCCAACTCACCACCAATCAGGGGAGCTATAAAGTGAATATCAAGTTTTATGATCGCCCAAAAATATATAGTTTATAGCTCTATTTACCCAGACAATAGGCTAAGCTAACGGAGGTCTGCTGGATGGCGTAGACAGTGCCGTAGCTGGACATGGAGCTGCTTCCCTCGGTGTGTTCCTCCTGGGATAGGGTGGCGTCCACAAAGGTGGCCAGCAGGGGGACCAGAGCTGCATCGATCACGCCTATGCCTAGACCCAAGGCGAAATGGGGCAGTAACAGTTGGGCCACCGTTGTGGCACTGGGAATCTGCAAGGGATTTCGAAAATTAAGGATTTAAATCCAAATATTTACAAGTATTTAACTCACCAATATGGAGGCTGTTCCCACCAGGAGCAGGCTAATGCAGGACACCTTTACCTGCCCGTATTTATAGGCAATGCTGCCAAAGAAATTAGTCCCCACAAAGTAACCCACAGAATCCGGAATGAAGACGGTGCCCAGCTGCCACTTGTTGGGCTTGAGATACTGAATCAGCCAGATCGGAAGACATGGCTCAAGCATGGCCATCGTGGAAGTGGAAACCCAAATGGCCAGCACAATGGCCAGGATCATCTTGCACTCGAGCAGGGGCCGCCACTTGGGAGCTTCCTCCACCACCACCTCCGGCTGCACGGACAGGTCCAGAGTCAGCAGCTGCAGGCCCAGACTCAGGAATATCAGCGTGGAGAGAATGATGAAGGGCGCCGACTTGCCCATCAGGTCGTACAGGATTCCACCGAAGGGATAGCCGAGCAGCACGCCTAAAGCTATGCTGCCCAGGATGATGCCCATCACCTTGGAACGCCGCGCCTCCTCTGGATAATGCTGAGCCACCAGGCTCATGCCGCAGATGTTGATGCAGGCAGAGCCCACGCCTTGGATTGCCCGGGCCACCAGGAGGGCCCAGTATGATTCGCCAATGGTGAATACTGAAGAAAAGAATAATTATAATAAATAAGTATTAATTTAAATAATAGAAAAAATAACTATAAATCAATAAATCAATCCCTTCAAGTTCAATACCTTCCAAAAATTTCAATTACGCGCTCGACGAGATGTCACCCAATCCCATATGACCCCGCTTTTAAAATAGATCACTCACCCAGCGAGGAGAGGAGCAGGAAGAAGGTGCCCACCACAATCGGTAGGCGGTAACCAAACTTGCTCGACGCGTTGCCGACAATCGGATTGAAGATTAATTGAACGAGTGCCTTCATGGCCAGCAGCAGGCCGATGGAGCCGTTCTCCTGCCTCAAGGTCAGCTCCTTGTTGTTGTCGGGAAGAGGCGGGGCTGCCAGCTTTCGGTTCCTGCTCCTGGACGAATTAGTGCCGGCCGGCTGGCCATCTGACGGCTTCAAAGGCGGGGGCGTGGATGTGAAGGTGGCATTGGGTGGAAATGAGGTGCTGGATGTGATGGTAGTGGGCTCTGTGGTCAGCTGGAACAGGGTGAAATTGACCATCGATTTGCCGGGTATAGGATGCTTGGAGATATACAGCTGCGGATGACCACCGGGCGGGGACTCCCCGCCCCGATAGGCGAGCTTCGAAGACGCTGCTGTGTCATCCAGACTCAGGACGATCGGGGAAGAGGACTCCGTCTCCAGGCCGGCCAGGTAATCCGGCAGGATGGGCACTGCAAACGAGCGATTATTATCGTTTATTACCGCGCTTATCTGTAATTGATTTGGGCCATTACCAATTACGGTTAGCAGCATGTTATCTAGCAGCAGGGCCAGGTAGACAATCACGGCAATCAGGCAGCGATTGGAGGAGCCATTAGCCTGCGGCGTGGAGCTCCGCCTGCCCGTGGCATTTAGCTGGGCAGCTGCCTGGGACTGGGCCTGCGATGGGTTCTGGCACTGGGACTCTGACCGAGCGTGGGCCGGGCCACGTGCCGACTTCTCTGACATCGCTAGCAGGCTTTTTGGCTAATTTGGACACACGGATAGCGCCAATTTAGGCTGCCATATGGCTCGAAAGTGCCCTCGCGATTCGCGCCACAAAGTATAGTATCTACACACGCACACTCACAGAGAGAGAGGGCCGACTGCCAACAGGTGGTGGTGCTGCCACAACGACGTATGTGCGAATATTGAAAGGCAGCGACAAGTTGCCGTCCTATTTTATTGGCAGCACGCGAGCCGAGCCGAGTGCGACGGCCGAAAGCCGAGCAGAAGGCCACAAAAAAATAAGAGACGACGGCATCCAGCCAGCCAGGCAGCCAGGCATCCCTGGCCCCCATCTAAACCCCTTTCTATGGCATTCTCTGTTGTTTGCATTGAACATGACTTGGATGTTTGGCTTTAGAAGGGTTATTAGCCCTTTGAATGACTTTAAAAGATAGTTTTTTAATGGAAACAAATTAAATGGTTTCCTAATATATTAAAAAATATTAAATAATTTATTAAAAATTGGGTAAATATAAACAAATAAGAGCTTAAAAGGATTGATCTAATGTATATCTTATTCTAATTTACTTTGCTTTCGTTTTATTTACAAATAAATATTAAACATCAAAAATGAAAACCTCATTATAATGAATTCACGAACACTTTTAAGTATTTTGTTAGTAAAAAATTTTCTTGAAATGTCTATAAACTAGGTACATCATTTTTAAGCTTATAAAAATCAATAGCTAATAAATATTTACTATACTATTTATTTAAAATTAAATACTTCAGTCAGCTATTGATTTATATAAGTTTAAAAGTTACTTTTTATTATTTGTCTTAATTACAAAGAAGATCAAAATAACTTGTTATACTTTTAAGTACTTATGAATTGATTTATTTAAATATAACATTTTTTTTTAAATATATTACCTAACACCTCTACTTAGAGCATTCAAAAACCCTCAATATCCCCACAGATTTGTCAGCAGTTTCCCATTGAACTGACTATAGTTTCTGTTGTCAACACCCAAACTCAACCGCTCTCACAGGGAGACACACATGGCTTTAAAGCCTTAGCCATGTCATGGGATTCTGTATTATTAGCACACCACGAATCCTCGGGAGCATGGCTGACGGGGAGATTAAAGCGCTGGCTCTTTAAGCCGGCCGAGCGAGTGTTCGCCGCTGCCCCGATAAGCAGGCTATGGATTTTTGCAGCCTTTAGTCACATTTTCCATTTCATTGCCTTATTCCGCCGTTTAAATTTAGTTCCCGACAAATTTGTGACGGATTGCCGGGCGTCGGGTTTTCGCTTTTGCTGAAAATTGATTTTATGAATAAGGGTAGCAGGCGTGGTAACCTATTTTTAGTCGAGATGTGGCATTAATAAGCGCAGATTAATCCATGACCTAATCGGTGATAACTATGTGTCAGTTACCAATGAACAATCCCCAGATTCGATAGGCCGAAGTGGACACCTGTTCTCTTTTGTAAACCCGGCATTACTAGTCACTAATCTCAGACCACCGATTAAGCTAATCTAAGCAAGGGTAAGTAGCTCCAGTTAACTGATTAGATTGTCTGCTACCAAGAATGCCTGCTTAATCGGCCAATAAGTAAACAATTGATATTTAAGTCATACGGGTATATAGAAAATATATTTTTTGGACACCTTCCTTCACTTTTTAACGACGACTGTGCGGACCGAACATCGCGAAATCGTTTTGCCCTGGATTGCCATATCGTGTGACCTTGCCGGGATGATAGGCGGCTGGTCCAGGTCCTTCAGCTTTCCTGATGGTACCATTGCAGGACCTCGACCGCTTGCCGAAGCTGTACTGAGGGCTGCTCTGCATGCGCTTGTCGACGTTCTTGGTACCAAACATGCTGGGCAGGTTGTAGGCTCCAGGTCCGGGTCCTTGAAAAAAAAATGCGTTACTAATAATTTAGAATATAGTACAGTTTACCTAGTTATCTTTGTATTAATTTGAAAATGAACTTACCAACTGATCTTTTGCAAGACATTTTTTTATTGATTTGGAAATAAAACTATTGTAAATTTTTTAAATTTAGAGAAACTCCTAAAAGAGTTGTTGGCCGAACGGGATAAAGCCTGAGAATGAGAAAGTCTAGGCCCATCGCCCTTACATAAAAGTGAAATTGAAGTCAAGGCCAACTTGATGGTAAAAACTGATCGAAATCTTTGCTAAATATTCCCTTTCAATGAAATCAATGATTAGTTTATGTACATATTGGGCTTATCTGGCTAACTTCCTGTTCCACGCCTTTTCTTGGCCACTTGTGGGGGTGCCCCAAGTGTTCCAAGTGGCCAGATAAGCGGCCAAGACCTCCTCCAGCTGGCAACCTTAGTTCTGGTGGTGCCTTCAGTCGGCTGGCAGCGATTGGAGCGAACGGTCAACTAGGAAAATGTTTGGCAGCAAAGAGTTCTTGGTGTTCGGAGTGCTGCTGATATGGGCAATCGGTAAGTGGCCACTAATCCGGGCCATAAACCAAATTTAAATCCAAAATTCCCCCTGCAGGTGGTCGTGCCGAGTCCATTCCCTGCCAACTGAGGGATGCGGACCACGGCAAGGTGTGCGTCTGCACGGCGGACCTCTGTGATTACCTGGAGAACCCTATCCTGACGGAGGACAACGAGTTCGCTTTGATTTCCAGCTCTAAGCTGGGTCTGCGATTCACCACTTCCAGTGGCAAATTCGGTACGGAGGAGAAGTTCACGGTGCCCGACTATGTGGAGCCTGCGCCGGAGGCTGTGAACGCCAGCATCCTGTCCCGCCTGCTGGACGAGGTGGTGGCCAGTGCCTTTACCTTGGAGTCCCGCGAGAGCGCCATCACCCGAACGGTGACCCTGCAGTTGGATCGGAGCAAGACGCACCAAAAGATGGTGGGATTCGGGGGCAGCTACACCGGAGCCGTGACCCATCTGGTCGAGAACTTCAAGCAGCCGGAGCTGGCCGATCACTTGTACAAGTCCTTCTACGCGGAGGATGGTCTGGGCTTCAATCTTATGCGTGTGTCCATTGGCGGCTGTGACTTTGACCTCGAGGCCTGGTCCTACGCCGAGGAGGAGGGCAACACCCAGCTCTCCGACATGGACGAACTGGATGAACGGGATGTGGGGCGCGTGGCTCAGATCAGGCGCCTTGTGGAGGTTTCTGGAGTGAAGAATCTGCTAGTCAAGGGCGCCGCCTGGAGTGCTCCGCCTTGGATGAAGACCAACAACAGGTGGACCGGTTTTGGGCGCCTCAAGCGAGACTACTACCAGACCTGGGCCGACTACCACCTGCGTTGGATAAAGCTGATGGAGGACAACGGCATTCCCATCTGGGCCATCTCAACGGGCAACGAGCCGCTCAACGGCATCTTCTTCATGTACTTTGTGAGGTTCATGAGCATGGGATGGACGCCGCAGACGCAGGCCGTTTGGCTCAACGATTACCTGGGCCCCGCGATCCGTAACTCCGAGTTCAAGGACATTATTCTGTTCGGAAACGATGACCAGCGGTACTCCTTCCCCACCTGGTTCAAGATGGTGAGTAAGGGTGCAGGTGTGCCTTTACTACTTATTATTTTTCCAAGAATTAATCCAATTAGCACCAATTAGGCTTCAAAGTTCATGTTATTCCTTATCGCCTCTATTTTCAGATGAACCGCACTCGGCCCAACTCGGTTGATTATCTCGATGGATTAGCCTTGCACTGGTATTGGGACGAGATTTTCGGCAACAGTTTTATTGAGAAGACGACGGCGTATGCGCCCGACAAAATCCTGATCGTATCCGAGTCCTGCATCGGCGATAAGCCCTGGCAGGCGGCTGCTCCTCTGCTGGGCAGCTGGGAGCGCGCCGAGAAATACTCCCGCGACTATCTGGCCAACATCAAGCTGGGCTTCCACGGCTGGATTGACTGGAACATTTGCCTGGACGAGGTGGGCGGACCCAACTATGTGGACAACACCGTAGATGCCCCCGTTATTGTGAATACCACAAGTAAGTGGAGTCTGTAGTCCCTCGTTTAACCTATTAATGACTGTAATTTTCCCTAGCCTTTGACGAGTTCTACAAACAGCCCATGTTCTATGCCATCGGCCACTTCTCCAAGCTGGTTCCGGAGGGCTCGGTGCGGATTGATGCAATTCCCAGTAACGTCAACCTGGACACGGTGGCCTTCCTTCGACCGGACAACAAAATCGCCGCCGTTCTGTTCAATAGCGGACGCGCTGACCTGGACATCAATGTGGTGGACAGTGTTCGTGGCAAGTTCACCGTGAATGTTCCGGCTAAATCAATTCACACTTTGCTTTATAATTAAATAATTTTTAGAAATAAATGTGGACGAGTCTTTATTGAGTTTTCCTAAGACAAATAAATAATTTATTTATTTAATACAAAAAGTTTTCTACTCTGCGGAATACTTTGGTTTTAATGAGGAGCTTTCTCAAAAAAGTATTGAACCTATTCTTGAAGCAAAATATTACGTTCCAGAAAGTACCTACTTTAAAAACTATACAGGATTATTTTTAGTAAAATATAATTAAACGATTTTACTTAAATTTTGCATTAAAAGCAGGCTAAGTTTTTTAAAGAAAGTTTGCTGAAAAATGTTATCGAAAGGCGAATACTTACTTCGGCTTTATAGTTGGCATTGGTCCTATAGGCATACTTTTAGGCACGTTTAATAGGTCGCTATATATACAAATAAGCTTTTTTTAAATGACATCGTTAAATATCTAAAAATCGCCGAAACTGACACCTTCTTGCCTGCTGGAGGTGTTCCGCGCGGCCACATTTCTCAAGATTCCGACGCTGGTCGCCCACTGTGAAGACTACATGAACACCAACTTTCAGGAGGCAGGACGCAGCATTCCTGTATTTGGATGCAATGGCCCTTGGCATGGAGCCCGATTTCCGCTCCTACCTCGGAAACATCTCCCAGTTCTTCCTCCCACTGGCGGCCTCGCAGGAGTTCCTGGACCTGCCCATATTCGCCCTGAACACGTTGCTCACCTCCAACAACATGGCTGTCAACATGGAGTTGGAGGTCTTCCTGGCCGCCGTTCGCTGGCTCAACTACCAGTGGCCACAGCGAGAGGAGAACATAGTGGAGGTCACATCCATGATTCGTTTTGGCCTGATGCGGTCTTGGACGCTTAACCTGCAGATACATACTGATGACTTGGAGGTGATGATAATCTTGAAGCACCCAGTGGTTACCGACGCCATCTATGACGGCATGAAGTACAGCAGCGCGATCTTCCTTCTCGGACACAATGAGAAGCGCCTAAAGGAGCAGTTGGCAATCATAAAAATCCAGCCACCAGAGCCCCGTCGTTGGATCTATGACCAGAACTGCCCCTACTTCAACTAACCACTTCTAACGGTGAAGAAATAGTTAAAAAATATATGAATTTGGAATTGTTTAAGGAAAACTACAAAATTTGCAACTCTAACCAAAATGTTGTTCAGTAGAAATTCAGAAATTATAATTTTAATACATAGAGAAAAGGCAATCTGATCAAAATTTATTAAATAAAAAATATATATATATTTAAAAATAATTTATTTAATGTATGTATATGTATATTCAATTTAAAAAAATATTTTTCTTAATTGTAACCCTTTTCTTGGTTCCCACTACGCCTCTGGCTTTGCATAACTTTTACTTTTGATTGCGTGCGCTGATTTCCAAGTGGGATCTGTTCGGATCTGCTCGACTGCCGGCCATAGCAAGTCGCTTTATCAAATCAAATCAACAGCCGGGCCCCCGGGTCAAGCCGAGCTCGTGAACACAAAGAGCAAGTTGAGCGAAATTCAATTAGAGAAACGCTTTCCGAACGAGAGTCCCAAAACCCAAGCAGATCCTGATCGTGTCCGAGTCCTGCATCGGCGACAAGCCCTGGCAGGCGGCTGCTCCTCTGCTGGGCAGCTGGGAGCGGGCTGAGAAGTACTCCCGCGACTATTTGGCCAACATCAAGCTGGGCTTCCACGGCTGGATTGACTGGAACATTTGCCTGGACGAGATTGGTGGACCCAACTATGTGGACAACACCGTAGATGCCCCCGTTATCGTGAATACCACAAGTAAGTGGACTTGAAGACCTTAGTTTTTTGGCATCATACTAATAATGAGTGTAACTTTCCCTAGCCTTTGCGGAGTTCTACAAACAGCCCATGTTCTATGCCATCGGTCACTTCTCCAAGCTGGTTCCGGAGGGCTCGGTGCGGATTGATGCCATTCCCAGTAACGTCAACCTGGACACGGTGGCCTTCCTTCGACCGGACAACAAAATCGCCGCCGTTTTGTTCAATAGCGGACGCGCTGACCTGGACATCCATGTGGTGGACAGTGTTCGTGGCAAGTTCACCGTGAATGTTCCAGCCAAATCCATTCACACTTTGCTGTATAATTAAATAAATTTTAGAAATAAATGTGGACGAGTCTTTATTGAATTTTTCTAAGACAAAAAATAATTAAATTATATAATACAACATTTTTCATTGCGGAATTT
The DNA here is from genome assembly GCA_008042535.1 of Drosophila tani. Lineage (NCBI taxonomy): Eukaryota > Metazoa > Arthropoda > Insecta > Diptera > Drosophilidae > Drosophila > Drosophila tani. The sequence continues at coordinate 15,582 of VNJO01007878.1, forward strand.
TTTGGTTTTAATGAGAAGCTTTCTCAAACAAGTATTGAACATATTCTTGAAGCAAAACATTATGTTCCAGTACCTACTTTAAAAACTATACAGGATTATTTTTAGTAAAGAAAAATTCAACGATTTTACTTAAATTTTGTATTAAAAGCAGGCTAAGTTTTTTTAAGAAAGTTTGCTGAAAAATGTTATCGAAAGGCGAATAGTTATGCTTCGGCTTTATAGTAGGTATTGGTCCTATAGGCATACTTTTAGGCATGTTTAATACAAATAATACAAAAAAGCTTTTTTTAAATGACATCGTTAAATATCTAAAAATCGCCGAAACTGACACCTTCTTGCCTGCTGGAGGTGTTCCGCGCGGCCACATTTCTCAAGATTCCGGCGCTGGTCGCCCACTGTGAAGACTACATGAACACCAACTTTCAGGAGGCAGGAGCAGCATTCTCCTGTATTTGGATGCAACGGCCCTTGGCATGGAGCCCGATTTCCGCTCCTACCTCGGACGCATCTCCCAGTTCTTCCTCCCAATGGCGGCCTCGCAGGAGTTCCTGGACCTGCCCATATTCGCACTGAACACGTTGCTCACCTCCAACAACATGGCTGTCAACATGGAGTTGGAGGTCTTCCTGGCCGCCGTTCGCTGGCTCAACTACCAGTGGCCACAGCGAGAGGAGAACATAGCGGAGGTCACATCCATGATTCGTTTTGTCCTGATGCGGCCTTGGACGCTGAACCGCCAGATACATACTGATGACTTGGAGGTGACGGTAATCTTGAAGCACCCAGTGGTTACCGACTCCATCTATGACGGCATGAAGTACAGCAGCGCGATCTTCCTTCTCGGACACAATGAGAAGCGCCTAAAGGAGCAGTTGGCAATCATAAAAATCCAGCCACCAGAGCCCCGTCGTTGGATTTATGACCTGAACTGCCCCTACGCTTAAGAAATAGTTCAAAAATATATAAATTTTTAATTTTTTAAGGAAAACAACAAAATTTTGCAACCCTAACCAAAATGTTGTTCAGTAGAAATTTAGAAATTATAATTTTAATACATAGAGAAAAGGCCATCTGATCAAAATTTATTAAATAAAACAGATATATATTTAAAAATAATTTATTTAATGTATGTATATGTATATTAAATTTAAACAAATATTTTTCTTAATTTTAACCCTTTTTTTGGTTCCCACTCCGCCTCTGGCTTTGCATAACTTTTACTTTTGCGTGCGCTGATTTCCAAGTGGGATCTGTTCGGATCTGCTCGACTGCCGGCCATAGCAAGTCGCTTTATCAAATCAAATCAACAGCCGGGCCCCCGGGTCAAGCCGAGCTCGTGAACACAAAGAGCAAGTTGAGCGAAATTCAATTAGAGAAACGCTTTCCGATCGAGAGTCCCAAAACGAAGCGCTCTCGTTCCGAGCTCAGTTTTCGAGGTGCCTTCGCTCGAGTCGCATCGTTCCGGCTTCAGTGCAAATATGATCTACATTTGGCATTGCTTTCTTTTTGCACTGATCTTGATCAGGGCAGGTGAGTGAGCCTGATGATTACGTGTACCTGAAATTCTGCATACATATGTGTGCCCTGCAGGTGCCTCAAATTGGCAGCTGCCCTGCGATCTGCGGGAGACGAGCCATGGGAGCGTATGCGTCTGCAACAGCACCTACTGCGATTACCTGGAGCCGCCCGTGATCACTGATAGCAACCAGATTGTGGTGATCAGCTCCAGCAAGGTGAGTCAGCAGGACTGGGTACAACAGCTTATTAAAGCAGGATTGAGTGGGTTTATTTTTCTGAACCTTATCAGGCCTGCTTGGGTTTTGTTTTTCATTTGAATAAATAAACATATTTACTCATAAGTATGTTTATATTATTTATAAACAAAAGTTCTCTCTCTCTCTCTCTGGTAGGATGGCTTGCGCTTCCAGCAGACATCTGGTGACTTCTCCAGCGGGAAACCCTTGGTGGTGGAGGACAAGCAGTCAACGGATGAGAACTTCAAGGCGGAGGCCATTGTGGTGGATCAAAACCGGGCCTGGCTGCAGTTGGCCAACATTCCCCAGAGGCTTTGTAGCTAATTAACTCTCGAAAAACTAAATGAACAATATAAAATATTTCTAAATATTCCAGTTATCAACGCCACTAGTGTTCGAACTATTCGAGTAACCGTGAATCGAGAGCAACGTTTCCAGAAGGTTAGTAACTTTGGAGGGGCTTTTACCGGAACAGTCTCCTATTTGCTGAAGGAATTGCCCAGGGAGCTGCAGGATCATGTCTATAAGTATAACCATGAAACTAATATGTTAAACATATAATATAATATAATCCCTTGACAGATCCTACTTCCATCCAAATGGAATTGCCTACAACACCCTCCGAATGTCCATAGGTGGCTCGGACTTTGATCTGGAACCCTGGGCCTACAACGAGTGGCCCCGCAATGATCTCCAGCTGAGTAACTTTACAGAGCTCGATGCGAGGGATCTGCAGAAAATAAAGCAGCTAAAGCGTCTCAAGATTGTAGCCCAAATGGATGAACTGAAGATCATGGGCGCTGCCTGGAGTGCACCGCCCTGGATGAAGAGCAACGATCGCTGGACGGGATTCGGGCAACTAAAGACGGAATACTATCAGACCTGGGCGCTCTACCACCTCAAGTGAGACACACCAACCGATGGTGACTCTGCCTATTTATGAGAGAATTTTGCATTTTCACAGATTCCTCGAACTCATGCAGGCTAAAAATATGCCGATCTGGGCCATATCCACTGGCAATGAGCCGCTGAACGGCGTCATCGGGTTCTTCTTTGTGCACTTCATGAGCATGGGCTGGACGCCCTGGCAGCAGGTACGAGCCCCATTACCCATTAGCCTTAGCTATTGGCCATCGATCACGATTCCGGGCTATTAAGCATCTCGACCTATTTTCGGTCAGGCTATTTGGCTGAGCGACAATCTGGGTCCGACCATCCGGAGCTCGGGGCAGAGCAAGGTGCTCATCTTTGGCAACGATGACCAGCGCTACACGTATCCCTCGTGGTTCCGAAAGGTATTATTAATGATAGAGCTATTCCCAAATATAATAAAAACCATCCACAGATGCGCTCCTCCCGCAACGACTCCCTCTCCTACCTGGACGGCCTGGCGGTGCACTGGTATTGGGATGAGCTAGTTGGCCCCCAGCTCATAGACCAGGCTCACACGGAGATGCCCGAGAAGCTGCTGCTCAATACAGAGTCCTGCATCGGGGACAAGCCCTGGCAGACCCACGGACCCGAGCTGGGCAGCTGGCAGCGCGGCGAGAGCTACATGCGGGCCTACACCCAGGACCTGAGGCATAACTTCAACGGCTGGCTGGACTGGAACCTGGTGCTGGACGAGCGTGGTGGACCCAACTATGTGAACAACTTTGTGGATGCCCCGGTCATTGTGAATGCCACCAGTCGGAGTGAGATATACAAGCAGCCCATCTTCTATGCCATCGGGCACTTCTCCAAGTTCCTGCCAGCGGAATCGGTGCGCATCGAGGCGAGGATCGAGAACGAGAGCAATCCCTTCACCCAGCTGAGCGTGGTGGGTTTCCAGCGGCCGGACGGGAGTGTGGCGGTGATCGTCTACAATGGGTGAGTCCCTAGCTATTTTTTCGAGTGTGTTCTATTTCGGGTTGCATCTGCGACGGTGCCGCTTAAGTGCATCAACTTAATTGCCGGCGACAACGTTGCAATTCACTTTTATGAATGCCCCTAATGGGCGCCCTGCCCTCCAATCTTCCATCTCCCGTCTCCTTGCAGCCAGAACCTGCCGGTGGACGTGGCCCTCAATGATAGCCAGCGTGGTGTGATCGGCCTTCGCCTGCCGCCGCGCTCCTGGCACACGGTGCTCTACAAGTGAGGGAGGAGAGGATACCCTATCCCTTTTCCCGGAACCCAAGTCGTCGAAGTTGTAGCAATTAAATCTAGAGTAGAGTGGGGTCTAGCTGCCGCTGCCCAGAGGACCAATTGAGGCTCAAGTGACGTCGCAACGGAAGCCCATAAATTGTGCCCTCAACAGGATGCAAGCAGGATAAGGGGCCCAGCAAGGATGTAACGCCAGAGATATATGCCAACGGAAATTTGTTTAAGCCGCTCAATTTGCCGGAACGCGTCTGTTTACAATGAAATTTCATTTGCCGTTTAATGCCGGCTCCTCCTTTATCTTATTCCTATTCCGGGGGCAGGCTCCTTCCTCTACTATATAGGAGAACACATCGCTCGGATCAAGTTGAGTGACAACTGCCAGTCAAGCGGCAACGACGGCCAACCGAAAAACACAGCTCTGTTTCGTCTATTTGTTCAATATGCTCTATAAATATGAATGTCAATTGAGCGCCAAGCAAATGCATTTTCCCGCTTTTCCCCTTGGCTGCTTTCCGTCGCTGAAAATGGGGCGTTTTATGTAAGTCTATAAATTAAAACATGAAACGTTTATAAACCCATATGACGACGACGACTAGTGGTTGTGGCAGCCTCAACTGCGGTGATGCGCTTCCTTTTTGTTTTAAGATAAATTAAGAATATTATGCATATAAATATGTGCATTACTCTGAGGAAGAAAGAAGGCTATCCATGCCAATCTTTAAATGAAGCAGGAAAGGAATGCCAAAATAAATAATGCGCAGCGGTGTATTTTTTACAAGTCGAAATGTATAAGATTTCTGATCTTTATAATTCGACAATGTAACAAATAATTAGTTCCTACGAAGAAATGTATACGATTTCTGATTGAAGCATATTTTTCCTGTTTATAAAATCTTTTTGCTGAAATATATAATCTTTTGTTTATCAAAATAAAATAAAATAATAAGAATGTGTCTTTTTTGTCGATATATATTTAGTTTATGAGAAGCTAACAAGCTTGTTTACTACAGAAACTAAGAGCCAATCAAGCCCAACCGCACGGAATGCTGCACCGAGTTACGTGCTTTTAAGGAACACTGCTTTTGGCCTGCACAATAGAGACTATCAGCCGACTTAAACTAATCTAACATTAATTGAATTTTTCCTTGGTAAATACTATTAAGTTCTCAGAAAAATTTATGTATATAAAATATATTTAATCTTACAGATATTCATGAACTAAAAAGCAAACATATGGATTCCTCGGTCCGGCTTCCCCGAGCATATCTCAAGTGCTTACAGCGAAACACACTTATCAGCAATGAGCGTGTCAATTACATGCCCCTGCCCCTCCTCCTGCCCCTGTCCCTGCTGCACTTACCCCCTACTTTCGCTACCCTTTTGCCTCAAGAAAGTGCCAACATCGGGCAATGTGTTGAGTGCGCGGTGGTGCAGTGTTAATGAGGCTCATTATTAATATGGCAGCGATATGTTTGTGTCATGAGCAATGGGCGCTGCGAAGGGAATTTACACGCGCTGCCCTGTCAGCAGCGAGATCAAAGCACAAGGCAGCCTCCAGAGGAGTCCTCCACTGGCCATAATGTGTTATGAGTTATTTGGAGGCGGCGGAGGCAAGCTGATCCGCTTCCTGGCATCCAAGATCGGAGTCGGATCGGAGCTTGTCAGCAGCTGACAGCGCCATGTCACAGCAATTTGCCCGTAGGTGTTCCACGTCAGCACGAACACCTAGCCGGGATGTCGGTGTAATGCCATGTGACAGGCAGTTCTCCTCCTCCTCCACTCAAATTGAATGCTCACAGCTCGGAACTGGATACTATTTAGCGTTAGATTTATTTCGGGCATTAAACGGAGATCGCATTTCAAGAGCAGCGGCAGAGAGTACGCGGGCACTGAGGGAAATGACAGGAGATTTAAAATTTTTAATAAAATATATTATAAGGATAAATATATTTTATTTTTGTTACCATTTTACCCATGAATAATATAACTGCGATAGCAAAATTGATGCAATAACGCAAAACTTAATATAGGATGAATGCACTTGATGAATGGATATTGATGTATAAAATTTACATCTAAAATTAATTTAAACTATTCTTTGTTGGGAAATGTGACCTTCTGCTGATTTAGGACCTTCAACAAATCCCTCAGTATTTTTTCCCAGTGCTACCATCTCCCAAAAGTCAACGAGAAGGGCACTTAAGTGACTCTCTGCAGACGGGCGCCGGATGTGCGCTATTATTCCGTCATACAAGGCCCTGGCCCTGGCCCTCTCTCCTACCCATCCCAAATCCCATTCCCAGGAGCTGGAGAAAAGTGCAAGTTACAAAAATGCGTGTAGATACACAGGCGGCCCATGAAGCGATTGTATTTTCCCCAATTCGATTCGCCTGGCCCGCGATAAGATTAGATTAGGAGGGACTCTATAACCAACATGGGATCGTGGGGGAAATAGGCAAATTAGCCAGCTTTGGGTATCATAGTCCGCATATTCGTGGCCCAAATGCCGTCAAACACCGCATAGCAGCCACCAAAATGCGACGTCCGCTCTCGCCGACACTGGCCAAGTTGGCCGAGAAGGAGGTGAACGAGACCCCGGACCGGATCCAGCAGGACATCATCATCCTGCGGGTGTGGATACGGCAGCAGCAGCATTTGCGTGCCCGCACGGACGTGGACTTCTTGATTGCCTTCCTCCGTCGCTGCCGATATAGCCTGGAGGAGACCAAGCGCCGGATTGACCGCTATTTCACCCACTACAACCTATTCCCGGAGATCATGAACAATCGGTGTGTGACACAGCGGCTGCTGGACATCAATCGGCTGGGGTGAGTGGGATTTAATCCTGGCCAGGAGCTAGTTTTTATTATTTTGATTTGCCCTGCAGAGTCTGCCTGTATCCGGACATGCCCAAGGGCGACAGTCGCACTGCCATACTCATCGCCCGCTTTGGCCACTTCGATCCCAACCTGTACATGCTGCGCGAGATCTATCACTTCTCCTCGATGGCCATGGAGGTGATAGCCTTGGAAAACGACTACGCCTCGTTGGCAGGGATCTGTGAGATAATCGATCTGGAGGGCGTCAACTCGGACAAGATGCGGCGCTTTGACAGGGTTCTGTTTCGCAAATGGTGGAACTGGCTGTACAACTGCAGCCCCCTGAAGGTCAAGGAGATGTACATCATCAACATGCCCAAGGATATTCAGGGCACGGTCATGTTTCTGTACAATGTGCTCAGCATGCAGGTCAACTATCCGGTGGGTATTATATTTAATTAATTAATTACTAATTAAAACTAAAGCTTATTTCCCCTCTCAGATCCGTGTCCTGAGAAACAGCGAGGAGCTGATCGAGCACATTGGCAAGGAATCGCTGCCGGAAGAGTACGGCGGAACCAATGGCCACATGGGCGAGTGCATGGCCTACATGGAGGACCTGCTGAACAGCTATCGCGGCTACTTCGAGCAGGACTGCAACTACGGGACCATTGAGGAGCTGCGTCACGGCGAAATTGCCACCTACGAGGCGGAGTTCGGGGCCAGCGGCTCCTTTCGTCGCCTGAACTGGGATTGACCACGGACCCGGACCCGGAAGCAGGAAGCCTCCCCGCCTCGTATAGCGATAAACCACATAAACATTCCAAGCTTCGCTGTAGAGTCGATCAATTAAAGATAACGCCCACTTATCGCCTATATCTATGCACTCGTGTATCTGTATCTGTATCTGTATCGGGCTTCGTGATTCGGGTTGCCGTTCCAGCTAGTTTACAAGGTGTTGTTGCTGTTGCTCCGATTAGATAGCGTCACCCAGCAAAGCCACCAGCCGCGGACACCTCGACTTCGTGGGTGCGTCAGTGGCTGCGGCATTCAGTTAGCATTAGAACGAGCGCCGGAATGGCGGCAACCACGCTGAGACCTCTCGACCCCCAGCTGGCCACTCTGGCCAAGAGCGAGTGCAACGAGGAGTCCGCTCAGCGCGCGGAGATCGTGGTCACCATCCAGACGTGGATTACAAAGTCACCGCACCTCAAGGCACCCACCGACGAGCAGCTGATCCTGGCCTTCCTGCGGCGCTGTCGCTTTAGCCAGGAGGAGACCAAGAGGCGCATCGACAACTATTACTCCTTGAAGAATGTGTTTCCGGAGGTGTTGGGTTCACGGCAGGTTGACGAGGCCTTGCTAGCCCAGCTCCAGAGGGGGTGGGTTCTTAATCGGTTTAAATCCTGTTTAGATTAAGATTTTAGTGAGCTTCGCTGGTGTAGTGAATCTTTTCTAAAGTGTAAACTATTATTTTAATGTAAAAAATGTTTAACTAATTAACTTATGTTATGTTTAAGGCCGTGAATAATTTCGTATTCTTTCAATAATCAATTCAAGTTCACATTTCTAATCAGCAGTGTCAAAAGTTAACAAATTTACTCAAACAACTTATCATAATTCTGTTTAAAAATAATTTATTCACTCACTTGGGACAATTACGCCGCTAAAAGTTTCTTTAATTTCGTGAAGGTTACAAACAATTAACAAATGTGAATTCATTGATTAAATTTAGTTACCTTTTCCACAAATTATGAAATCATTTAAAAGCTTTGCATTTAATAATTCCCACAATATCTGCGACTGTAAGAATGCTATTAAATTTAAAACAAAAGAAAACTAAATAACTTTTTTCTTCCACAGAATCCATGTGATACCCACTCGTCCGGTGAGTCCCGATGGCCAGCGAGTCATCATCTCCCAGTTCCGGAACATTGATCCCAAGAAGTCGAATCCCCGCGAGGCCTTCAAACTGGTCTTCATCCTGCTGGAACTCCTGGCCCTGGAGTGTGATAATGCCTCGATCTCTGGCCTGGTCTGGGTGGTGGATTGCCGGGATGTGACCATGGAGCAGATGATGCAATATGATCCCTTCCTGCTAAAGAAAGCCTTCGCTTTGGCGGATCAGTGTATTCCCCTGAGATTCGCCGAGATTCACTTGATCAACATGCGGAAAGAGGGGCAGACTATATTTAGTTTTGTGACCAAGTTTCTGCCTTCCAAATTGCCATTTAAGGTAAGTCAAGGGCTAAGATCTTAAAGGAATTAATAATTTCATATATTAGTTCAACCTAAATTGAAGTTACCCTTTATTCTTCGTAGTACCTGAAGAATTTTATATGATAACATAGGTGCAAGTCTCTTATTCATGTTCCTTTTATATTTACAACCTTTAAAGAACCAAAAGAATCATAAATCATAAACAAACACACACAAACACTTTATCATAAGCTTGCTTGTAAGTTTAATTAATTTACTGTTTTTCATATCAGTTGACCTTAAGATATTTTTATTATTGCTTTCATTTTTTATGTTATAAAGCTCCCAAAAATATAAGTTTTATTAATTTTTCTTTTATTTCTTTCCTCACAGTTCATGGTCCACAAGAAGTCCGAGGACCTGTACCAACACCTGCCCAGAGATGCCATGACCATTGAGTACGGTGGCACCAATGGCTACCAGGCCGAGTCTGTGGACTATTGGCGCCAGAAGCTGCTGGACAACAAGGAGTACCTGGCCAAGGACGCGCAATATGGAACCAATGAAAAGCTACGGGTGGGCTTGGCCAGTGCCTGGGCCAATGGCGAGCTGGACGGGATGAGCGGCTCCTTCCGCAAGCTGGAACTGGACTAAGTTAAAGACTCTCTCTCTATCTTTCGTTTTGATTATTGTTTAATTAAGTGCTAAAGCTATACAAATAATTTAAGGCCTATGTGGGTCACTGGGTATCTCGTGTATCCTCTTAAAAATATCTTTACAATTGCCTAAATGGGTTAAGGGAGGGAAATCTTAGTGCTAAGTGCTGCACTTCCGCTTGAAGTTCGCATGCAGAGATGTGGCTCCGGCTCCTGTGGCTGCTCCTGTCGAGGGCGGCGTCTTGGAATCTGCAGGAGAGGGCGTGGCCTTGCTTTGAATGGGACTCGTGGTGCTCTTGTTAATGCTCTGGACAATGAGGTTGAGGCAGTCCAAGCTGGAACCATTGGCATTGCCATCGAAATCTAAAGAAGAAAATTATGAAAAATATTGGTAAGCAAGGAAAAGTTTTAATAGAAGGTAAATAAATATTTTTTAAACATAAAATAAGCTTTTATTTAATATAAAATCCCTTACCTGAGAACTGACCGTACTTCTCCATATGCTTGTTGTAGAAACTGAGTTTATCCTCCAGATAAGCGCCGGCATACGAGCTCTGCAACGAAGAGGAGAAATCAACTTTTAGCTTTTTTGGCCTCCAACGAAATTGGGGGAAGCGATAAATTACAGAAATGTGTCGTTCGCCGGCGAAATGACAACGTCAAACCGTTGTTGGCTCTCTCCGGGGCCCGGCTGCCAGCCTGCCTGTCAAGTTGGCCAACGAAATGCCATATGAAATGCAGTCTAATGACGAGATTAGGCCAAAATTTATGTCAGCCACCGAGCGCGGAGAGCAAGTAAGGATTCCGCTGCAGGCCAATTAAAATGCATTGAACCAGAGTGCCAGAAAGTGCATTGTCTGGCGCACTCCTTGCCCCATTGTGTGTGGATTGTGCCCCACACTTATTAGCAATTAAATTAATTTGATGCAATATTTTTCGCTGCGCATACGCAGACGACAGGGCATCCGGAGACGGAGACCACGACTGAGGAGATGCGCCCGGCGGGATTTCATTAGAAAAATTCGCTAAGCAAATTATAATTGCCCCTTCTGGGTGGGTTTCCTTTGCCGTCGTCACTGCGTCTGCAAGGATCGGAAAATGCAGGGCATCCGCATCCCAAAGTGTTTCGATTTATATTTAGCGGACAACAAAGTCTCCGAGCAGAACAACAAAATTCAACTGAACAGAAACTGAGACTAAAACAGAGGCAACTCACACTGCAGTTTTATAAAGCGATTTATCATTTTCCAAGCGTTTAGTGACAGCCTGCGCTCGATATGCGACAGCTCAGGCAGATGCACAGAGGGAAAATAGAAGGGGATGTATGGTAATTTTCTATAGTATTATTGTTTACGGAATTCTGTATATATCTTCAAAAACAAAAATTGTTTCACTGCAATTAAATGGCTTTAAAAGGAGAAAATATATTTATTTTCTTTCAAAACTATTTTCTTTATGAAGTTACCATTATGTTTATTACTTTCTCCCTTTTCCCTTAAATATTTAAATCATTTAATTTTAAAATAAAATTCTAACAGTCCAAATAGGCACCTAATAAACCCTAAATAATTAAATTAACCTTATTTTGTATTATATTCCCTCAGTGTATTAATATATATGTTTGTATATATGAGAATTTCGGTGTATTTATTTTTTTTTTTTCCCGAGCAGCTCGCACTTCTTGGGGGCATATATCATGCGCTTGTATCTGAATGAAATGCCACTTATCACTTGGGCATTCCGTTGCCTCTTGGGGTTGCGTAAAGATCTTAAGCCGCTTTTTGGCGCGCTCCTCTTAGAAGTTCTCCTCGGATCCTCGTTTGCTTGTAACGGATATGCGGCATTATGCGATTTGTTAACCACAACATCGGCAGCAAACATGAGTTTTTCCCATGAAATATGCTTTTCATATGCTATATAAACCCTCATTGGAAATATTGCGGTCACTCGAAAAAGTCACGAAATTTATTTAGAGAAATTGTACACTTGTTAACTAAGAAAATTGTTTGCATTTTAGCCAGATTATATTGGAATATATAAATATAAATGCTACATTTATTTATTTTTAGAAATAATAGCAGTTTCTTAAAAGTCTCTTCCTACAAAACGTATGTTCTTGCCTTTAAACCCCTTTAAGAATTTCCCTCTAGTGTTTATGCCTTCCAAGAATCGTAAAACCCATTATAATTCAGCATGTGATATAAACATTTTAATTTTGTATTGTTTACCCCTTTTATTAACCATTTTGCACATGCCTTAAATTCCAGGGAAATATTTTTAGGCCTATCTGACATTGTGATTGAGCTGTAAAGTCGGGTAGAGATAACGGAATAAAACAAAACATATCTATGTTCGCGTGTTGCACCTAATAAACTTTATTGGGGGGAAGCCTATCAAGGCCTGAGTCACGTTCAGGTACATTTATCAATGGGTTGGTGGGCACCCACGTTACCCCCATCTCGCTGTGAGTCATTTGCACCTAAAAGTTCTCTATCTAGTTCTATATCGCTTTAATGATTACTGTTTTCAGTTACGTAGAAATAGAGGCCTGATAGACGGGTTGGCATTCGATTTCGGCCACAGGTTGGACATCTGGCACTGCAGCACTTCAACTTTATTGGCGGCGATAAGTAAATTCATAAAAAGAGCAATTTAAGAAGTCTCCCGATTAAATTTATGAAGTAGCTATATTTTAATCCAGATAATGCAAGAAGGGTAAGGTTAATAGAAATGCACTCGGCTTTTTAAATAAAACACTTATGGAAGAAATGAGATTATATTACCTCTTAAGATAGGAAAATAACTATGACAACTATCATTAATTAAACAAATAAATTACATTACTATTTCAGTATCTTATCAAGTTATTTTTACAACTGTTTTCAAGTGATTTTTAATTCCAAATCGAAAGATTTAACACATTTAAAGACAAGAGCTCTTCAAAAAGGAAATCTCCTGCTTAAATCTGTGAGGCAACAATATCAACGACGGAGTTTTATAAATATACTCTATGTAGCTCCAATGAATGGATATGGATGAGATGGATGGATTGCCGGGAAAGTCTGAGATGCACGTTTGGCGCGTTGCCAGTTTTTAATCAAACTATGGCTGCACATTAATATCTGCCAATGGGGGGCGCAGTCAACTGCCTGCCGGGCGGCATACAAATATGCAAAGTTTTATGCTAAATTAACAAATTTGTACATTAAAAATGTGAAAAACTTGAACAAACTGCATGGAAATTACTCAACCCGAAAGGAAAAGGGGGCGTGAGAGCTGCGAGCTGCGAGCTGGGATCTCCACCGAAGATGGCAAAAATGTTTGCATAATTGTTGACAATTTGTTGGCCTGTCAGGCCCACCTCCTGGCCAAGTCTTGCAACACCTTTTCGAAGAAAGAAAAACACCCCGGGATCTTGTCATGTTTTTCCTGTGCAATTTGTCAACTGACACATTTTCTTTTTGTTTCCCTTCATATTATGAAACAGAGAACCGATCGGTTGCTGCTGCCGAACATGGAGGAAAAACTCCAAACGCAGGCAAACGAATTTGTTGTAATTAATTTACAACACGATTTCCATTTTCATTTATAGTCCAAGAAGGGGCGGCGGCAGGCGGCGGGCTTATAAAAAGAATATTTATTTATTGCATTTCCCTAAATGCAGACAACGACGACGACCCTTTCCCTGCCGCCGTAAATTCTCCGGCGATTTGTCCTCTCGATTTTTGGGGAAAACTTACCGCGTAGAGGTAGCTCGCCCCCCAGAAACATAATTCATAAATTCATATACAGCAGAGGGTCCAAGGAGGAGCTGGGCTGCCTGGGGAGCTTATTAAGTCGCACGTCAGCGAGGGCATAAATTTTGGTCAGCATATACAACAGAAAGATATACGAATATCGGAGGCAACTCTTTTTTGGGGCCGTGTACGAGTGAATATATTCTATTTTCATGTTCGCCAAAGCGGCAGATCTCAGACCCTGAGATTTTGATGAATGTGCGCGTCGCCAAAGAAAAATGTACGAGAGCGTTGCTCATGCATGAGAATTTTACGAGAAAATAATTGCGGAACGTATTTCGGATTCGGACTCGGATACGGCGATTCTGCGCTTAATATTAATTGGCGTTCAGCGGGGATCGACGGATAACGACTTACCAGATAATCGGACTGGCAGCCCTTGCCGCTCAAACTGGGCGCCAGGCTGTCGCCGTCGCGGTTCGGTGAGGATTCCTGAAATCCCCAAAATAAATACAAGGATTAACCATGGTTAGGTGCTCAAGGAGATGACAGCCATACCTGCAGCAGGTCCTCCAGGCTCTCGATGTACTCGATGGCATTGCGCAAGATCTCGACCTTGGGCAGCCGCTGGTTGGGATTAGACGATGTGCGTCGCTTGAGGATCTCAAAGGCCTCGTTAACCTAAAATGTGGCAAGAAACGAATAATCAATTAATGGCCCGTCGTTGAAATCATGGAAATCCATTAGGCGCATCATAAAAACACGCACACAACCCGCCCGCCTCCTCCACTAAGAGGCTCTTTAATAAAACATATTTTAAATTAAATAGAGCATAAAATGTTCAACAATTAAACGTCTGTCGCTTTATGACAGCCACCAGTGTCACACACAGTTCCCCGTTCCCGCTCCCCTTTTCTCCGGATCGGATCCCCGATCCCCTGATCCGCCCTGCATCCGTTAATGTCTCCATGTGGAGCTATAAATACGTGCGGTTCGTCCAAACTTTTACGATTGTCGAACTCATAAATGCCGCTGTTTAACTCTTGGTCTTGGCAAATCTTTATGTTCTTACGCCTGCTGGGTGGCTTCCCACTCCCTTTCCCTTTCGCCATCAATGCCTTATTGCCCTGCGGATCGCAAGTGGCGATGTGTTAATTTGTGGGGAGCTCCTGCTGATGCTGCTGCTGACGATGACATTGCAACTAAGTTGCAGTCCTTAATCGTAGGGAGGTGAGGTTTTTCAAGACTAAGAGTGATCTATATTTGGATTTTCGCTAAGAATCCTTAATAAATCAAGACTACTGAGGACTGGTGATTACCCAACTGTTAACAATATAAAATAATAAATAAATAAAATATACGTGTATTTTACTATAAAACTGTGTGTCGTCTTTGAGGAAACTACGTTTTCTCATAACATTATATATTGTTCAATAAAATATACCTTAGTTTGATTAATTATATTTTAAAATCCTTTTACCTTCTCTTGTTTTCTTAAACACTTTAGAGAGAAATGAAAACGGTAAGTGAAAATTAAACGAAAGGAGTAAAAATATTAAACTTTTTGATAATAGTCTTTAAGTTTACTTACAAAGGAATGAAATTAAATTAAAAGAAATACTTTTGATTTCTTTTTTTTCTATAAAGCCAGTCCCATAATAAGACGAATAAGGAACTTTTTAATAACTGATATAAATGAGTGCAATAGATTAATTGTAATCGGTATAAAACCCCCTTATCACTGTTTGAATTTGATTTATTATTTATATATTTCTATTAGAATATTATTATTGTTAGAAAAGGATAGTATAATTGTTAAAAAGCCCATTCTGCTGCTGGACAATATTTTAAAGCTTTAATTTATATTTCGAGGTATAATTCTCTATTCTGTATAAAAAATTGCATCTTCAATATTTAATAATGATATTCCCTTTGGTTTGAGGGTATTTTTATTCCCTGTTTCTTATAATTTTCTTATTTATTATTATTTCGTAAATATTAAAACAGCTTAGGATACAAAGCACGCTTTAATATGATTATCGGTTGAGGACCTTATTTCACTATGTGTTAAAGGACTCTCGATTTTCTCTGTAGTATTTTCGTTTTCAGTTATTCAAATTATTAGGACAAGTCTATAGGACTTTGATAATTTCCATTTACACAGTCTGAGATATAAGCTAAGCTAACTCTCCTTATTTACCCAAATCCTTCTCAATGGATTTTAGGTAGTTTTTATATCCCCATTTCTATATTTTATTATATCCCCTCACCTTTCTCAGTCTCCTTCGCTCCCGCATTGTGGCCGCCTTCCGGCGATCCACGGTGACGCTCTTCTTTTTGCACGCCTTGCAGGCCCAGGTGAGACAGGGTCGCGAGGATTGGGCCGAGGAGCAGACGAGTGGCGCCAGGACATGCTCCTCGGAGCTGAGGCTGCTGTTCTCGTCATCATAGTCGGTGGTGTAGATGGGCGAGGGCGTCATATTCATGCTCATCTGCTTGTCCGTCTCCGCCGGATGGTTGCCATTGCCAAAACTGCAAGAAGAGGTCGATCCAGTGGCCGGTATAGAGGCGGAACCATTGGCTCCGCCTTCGCCGACGGCATTGAAGCGGCTGAAGAAATTCTGCAGTGTCTGGTGGGGATTCTGGCCAGGATGCGACTGCTGATGCTGCTGCTGCTGGTGGTGTTGCTGTTGGTAGTAACCTCCATATCCAGGATGCGATTGCTGGCCATAACCATACTCCTGCTTGACGTTGTGGCTCGCGGGCAATTCACTATTGTTACTATTATACTTGGTCATTTTTGAATGCACTTCACTTCACTATTGGATATCAATAAGATTTTTTTAGGCACAAAATATTGAAAAGAAAAATTCAACAAAACGATTTCTTTTAAGTAATCGGAATTTTACATTTTTTCCAGAATTATCCAAGCAGGTTTTCAATTTTATTTGACAGTTTTTATTGCTTATTAGTCACGAATCGTTTGTTATTAGCTTGTAATCCTTAATTAATTAATAAAACAGGTCTTTCTAATTTAAATTCGCTTTTCCAGGATTTTTATTGTTATTTTTTTAATAATTTTAAATTAACTTGGTCCACTTCTCGTGTGACTCCCCGATTTCACGACGTTTTTGCGAGCCACAGAGACTACGTACCGCCTTCCGCCGCAAACGCAACACATTTGGTGACAGATGAAGACCGGAGCTGAGATCCTCCTCGGGGAAAGATGCCCCAGATGTGCTCGCGATCTTCTCGGCGATCTGTGGCTGCCGCGGAGGCTGCTGCTGCTGCTGCGTTTTGAGTGGCTGCTCTCGAGTGGGTTCTATTTTTGAACCGCCCGCCATTAGACGACATTGGCGGTTGTCTAAGGCAGAAGGACGCCGCACACAGGCCACGCCCCCCTTTTAGTGAGTATTTACGAGGGGCAGTGCGGATTTTCCGCTCAATGAAAAGCGTGAAAAGCGGCAGAGAGGCGAGAAAATTCAATGTTTTCGAAAGGCTTATCAAATAAATTCGATCCTACCTGGCGGCCGGCGATTAGTGCGGGGCATAAATTAGTCGTGGGGGAGCCAAGCAATTCGTTAATGTGACACTTTTAGTGGAAAGTGGCCCTCCATCCCTCCCACCCCACATCCTCCAAGTGCCACTCCAAAGCAAATCCCACGGAAAAATCAAATTGAGCAAAAAAATAAAATAAGAGAATGGAGGCAAAATAAAAATAGTCAAAAAAAAGTGTGTGTTTATTTATCGCCGCTCAGGCACAATATATATCTTTGGAAATCACCTTTAAATCTTCCCCGACGATATTGTAAATCTTTTGTCTTAGGCCCGCGGTTAGCTCGAGCATTTCCCATTTTCAATTTTCGTTTTTCCACTCTCCCTTTTCTCCGCCCTCTCTGTTTTATTAGATTTCCTCGCGACACTTTTCTCTCGCTTGGCTTTCTGACCGTACTTTGATGGATGCTTTGTTTTGATTCGGTCTGATGGTATTTTGGTGGCAAAGCCTATTTGTTGTGCCTCGCGATAATCCCAATAGTAAATCTAATCATTATCGCACATGTCTTGGCTTTCTAGCGCCTGATCGTCATCAGCTGGGATTTTAGGTATCCATGAAGTCCAAGGCCCACAAAGCCAGCTACTGGAGAAGATAAGTAATGCTTTAACTGTTTTAATTCTTATAATAATAACGAGCTAATATTTTATAGAGAATGGAAAATAATTTAAAATATAAAAGTTTATCGTAAAAGATTTTACCGATATAATATTCCGTATAGTCTTGTAGGCTGTCAAGAATCTATAGTATCTGGCATGCCGGGATCTGTTGACAAAGTCCTCTAGGTGCAATAAGAAAAAGTAGATCAGTAATTTGGATATCGAAAGCAAGAAGCCAAGACAAGTACAGAAGTCCACCAAATAGACACCGAACTCTTCCTCACAACTCATCCAGTTCTCTCCGAACACCAGTCTAAATTCCGTTAAAACGTTTAAAATTAACACTGGAAAACTTATTATTTCTGAAATATAAAATCAGTTATTAAATTTTAATATAAAAAGTCACAATTTGCTTACTTTCAGTGAATAAAAACAAGATTACATTTTTAAATTTGAATTCCGATTAGCTTATTCGATTACCTACCAGTTGTGACTTCTTGCTGCCTAGGTGGCGCTATTTAGGCCCAATGAATGGAGCTGTAATAAAATGTTTTCAACTGTGTGGCACCACTGTTATCGTTTTTCAGCTTGCTGGCAGCATTTATCCGTTAAAAAGCTAATTTTTAAATTTAAAAATGTATAATTTTGCACCTTTATATTACTTTAACCTTACAAAATCTGGTAAAGAAAATATAACAGGTAGCCTACCCTAACTGCACTTTAATTGCTACTGTACTTTAATTATTCAAATAAAATAAAAAACACTTGCAATAAGTTTTTGCTTAAGTTTCATCAATATTTGTTGTTATTTCCCCAATTGTAGTGTAATATGTAATCATCTGAACCTATTATTGCAATAGTATAATTAAAAAATAGAGAGTTAAATAAAATACAACAGAAAACCTTGTAAAACTACACTCTCTGAATCGCTTGCTACTCAGCTTATTAATTTCCCAAGAAATTATTTTCGCTGCTTCACCTATATTTCCCACTTCCACGTCTATTTCACTGACGCAATTCCCTTCGATATTTTGTGCAGACGCTTATCAGTCGCGTGGGTGTTTATTTTTACCGCGGAGTATCTGAACTGAAGGTTGCGTCCGCGTTCCGTCATCGGTTGTCATTTCCGATTCGAACAAGGCGCCACGCCACATCACTTTCCAATTAAAGCAATTAAGATGCGGTAATGCGGCCAATTGCCTGTTTTTCGTTCTTGTTGATCTAACAATGAGTTCAAAAATTGCACCTGTTGCCAGGTGGCAATTGAGGCTCTCGTGCCCCGTTGTTTGTGCAGTTTTCTGCTTTCCATTCATAAAAGTTTGCTGCATGCGGCAACAGTGCGTATAAATTACATCAGCCAAAAGAGAAAGAGATGCGCAAAGAGAGTGGGGAGCAGAGAGCGAGAGAGAGAGAGAGAGGAGAGAGCACTTCAGCATTAAGTCCTTGGAGCTTCAATAACACAAAAAGCACTGAGCGAAAAATGCCACGAATATTATTTTATATTATATTCAATATCTTGGGATCGATAAAAACAAAACAAAAAAAAATTGTGCAAGCTTAAAGTTTAAAGGTAAATACGTTTTATTAACTATTAGTGTTTCGATATATTAAAATTTCACTATATCATTTTTCAAAGCAATTTAATAAAAGTCAGCATTGTTTTCCAGTGTATTTTATGGCACACCAATGTCCTTTGTTTTCGTGCACTCAGTGCTCGCATGACTCAAAAAGTACGAATACAAAATGCACCATAATTCGCATTAATCGGACAATCTCTCATTAAATTTTTTAAGCTTTTACATGGGCAAAGCGAACGCCGGTACAGGTTTGTAATGAAAATTGTTTTTACAATTTTATGCTCGCTCAGCGAAATTCGAAGAAGCAGAAAGAAGAGAGCAAAACAGTTTGGGGAGCCTGGATGGGTGGGGGGTGGTTTTGCTTGGTGGGGATGGATGTGGAGCTGGGGAACGTTATTTGAGAGCGGAAAAACGGCGCAATTCACGCATTTACATTGAAGCCGTCGACGGAGACGGTCGCTCTGCTCCAACTGCTTGCGATAGAAAGAGAGAAAGCGAACGCGTCGGCGCTTTTAGAGTTGTTATTGTTTGTTACACTGCGAAATGTGGTTATTGTTATTGCCACGCAGCATGGCGCAACGGCAAAGAAAAAGCTGATAAAAACGGAAAAGAAATAGGGTAAACAAATCGGAGTGTAGTGCAAAAGTTGAACGGAAGTTGATAAGCTGCGAGAAATAATAAACGATCATCGGCCACGGCCACGGCGACTGTGAAAGCTGCCCAGGTACATACCAATTAGAGGTTTGGCGTCAAATTGTTGCATGCCGAGAGATCGGGATCGGAAGTCTTTATACAAGTGTACATATGCTGGCAAAATATGTGTGTCAGTGTGCCAAGAGTGTTGGGTTTTATTCGCTCACATCTCAGCCGAGAGCTTTCAGTGTCAACACGTGCACATACACATGCATTTACTTTTATTTACCTTGCTGTCTTACAGCACTTTGTTGCTGTAGTTGCGCTCGCTTATCAGTGCGTGTGTCTGTGCCTTGCGCGCGCTCTCCGTTATCTTCGACTCGCTTTGGCGCTCTCCCTACTCTCTCCCTTTGGACATCAAAACAAATTTAAAATTATTTTCGCTATTGTTTATTTGTGTACTGCGTGCCTTGCTTGCACTATAGCTATTTTGAATAGTTTAATTTATTGCTTGGTCATTGTACATGCAGCCCGTTGATGCAATTCGCCAGACCCTGAAAATAGTTCCGAGGAGCTTTGCTTTTTAGAACCCCTGAAATAAGTGAAATAACAATCTTGCCCATGACATTACCTGAGCCGATTACAGTGAGAGGAAAAGCTCGAAAGTGTACTTCTTTGTTTATTGTTTTGCTTTAAAATAACTTCTTTGTTCCTCAGACTTTTAGTATTGAAGGAAATATTAAAAAGAAGCTAGGATATTTAGGTGTATCTTCTTTATATGAAAATGCTGCATATTTTATATTTTGCTTTTATTTAATTTTAAATATTAAATTTTTTATATTGTTTGAATAATATTAAAGTAAAAATGTTAAAGCAATTATAGTATAAATTCCAAAAAATAAATCATATTCCAGCTAAGAGCTTTCCACGGTATCTTCCTCATCGAATCCTTATATTCTTCTTCCATCTGGAACTCGTACGCTCTTCCTCTTATCCCTTACATGGCCAGCATCTTTGTAGCAGAGTCACATTGACAAGGTCAAGCGACTGACTCATAGATGTATTACTATTACACTCTCATTACTATAAATATTATTGTTATATTTTTAAAATATTATTTATACTTATCAGCGTGTCACTTTGAGTCTATTTTTTTTGGCACGTGCCGTGTGCATTCCACACTTTCAAATATACAGCCAAAATGGAAGAATTAAATATTTATATATTACGGCCGCCCTCGCTGTCAGCTATTGCTTAAATATGGCTGCGGCGGCAGTTAACCCATTTAAATTAATAAGCCAATTTCAAGGTGTTTTGTCAAGCCTTTAAATGCAATGAAATTAAAGCAATGAAAATGTTAATTTATGGGGGATTTAAACACTAAAATAGAAGAGAATAATTTTAAGGTTGCTTTCATTAAATATTTAATTTAAATATAGACAAAAAATAAAGATAAAATAGTAATTGTACCACAGATGCACAAGTATTTACTTTTTGCAAGCAAAGAGGAGCCCCACAAATCAAACATTTAATACAAATATAAATAAGTATTTAAAGATGAATCCGAAATAACCCCAAACACACAAACAGAGAAGAGCAACCAAA
Organism: Drosophila tani; assembly: GCA_008042535.1. NCBI lineage: Eukaryota > Metazoa > Arthropoda > Insecta > Diptera > Drosophilidae > Drosophila > Drosophila tani. Next base: position 36,856 of record VNJO01007878.1, read on the forward strand.
CATTTACCTTTCCGCTTGAGAGCAAACTTCCTCTATAAGCTGACTTCTTCCTCAGACTCTGAATACATCGTTGAGTGCATGCAGCAAACATCAATAAAGTTAAATATAAGTCGTGCGGTTAATAATAGTCTTCATTTTCGCATAAACAAGCGGCCTGAACAAGGGAAAATTCGTCGAATGAGAGAGCCACACGTGTGTTGTGCCAACTAAGCCAAAAGAAACGAATACTAAACTGGCCCGGGGCACAAAAATGCGCAAAAGTAAAAACTCGGGGGTTGGATTCATCATTATATAAAGCGGGAAATTAGGCCAGATGTGTTAATTGATATGTGTGTGTGTATGTGTGTATAATTGTGTGCACCGAGCGAGCAGATCCAAAAAGTTGTTTACCTTTTGCGTTATTGTCCAACCGGACTGTCTGGCGAACTCTTTTATCTGCCGGCTGTCTGTAGTTCACAGTTCTTATCGGGGCTATCAAGGGGGTATCGGTACCTGAACCACGTATCGCCATATTGTCCCTTATCGAAGGCCTTTCGTCTCCAAGTCGAAGCAACAGGGAATCTTATCAGTTTGGCCAAATTATATAGCCAACGCGCGACTGTAAATAACATGCTCAAGTTTTGACGGGTTTTGTTCGGTATATTTATCAATAATACTTGGTCTAGGCCGTTCTGGACCTGCCTTCGTCCAGCAGATCTTGAAAAGAAGGAGAAAGCGTAAGAGTCTGATTTTAAGAATTATTATGCACAATAAAATAAAATATATTCTTAATTGTTTAATACCAGTAGCACCGTGCTTATTATTTTATTCTCAAGTGGCTTTATATTTTTAAACAAATTGAATGAATTAATTTTCTTAACAAGCCACACTTGACAAAAGTGATTGCCTATAATTCGATTACGAGGCAACTTATAAATAGGTGCAGTGGAAGTGATTACCCGACTATAGAAATTTTATTATTACACAAACAATACACATTTATACTATAGAAGAAAACTCTACTTTATCACGTATTATGAATGGGGGCGTATGTTTATATACCAGACCACAAACATTGATAATATGTTATGCCAAAAAAAGATTATTTTCACTTTTGCAAATTCTCTTCAATTTAATTCTATTAATTTTAGAAAAAGGCAACCCGTTAAAAGCTTGTTTATTTTGATGACTACGGTATTTTTTAATTTATTTTCAAGCTATGGAAATATTTATTATATAAATTCATAAACAAACACTGGCAAAATGGCATTTATTGTATATATTAGCTATATATACATATTAAAGAAGCGTGCTACTGAAAAATATAGATTGATTACTTTTTAACACTCAAGTGGCCTGAATTATTCGATTACGAAGGTACTTTTAATATGGTCGTGGGATTAAGTACCGTCCTATTAAGATAGATGGCTTAATTCAAGTCATTTAACACGCTGTCAATCTCAATTGTGATCACACTCGCCGCCGCCGTTGCCGCCGAGCGATGAAAGTTGAGTGCGAGAACTGCAAATGAGAGATAAGCTAGACCGAAAATTTAGACAGCTGCACGTAAATCCCCACAGCCAAGAGTGAGCCCTGATCCAAATGTGGAGTACTCGTCGTGTGGTGTCTGTCTGTGGGCTCGTGTGCTATGTGGACTTTGACGAATTAAAGTCGGCATGATGTAGCAGACACCAAGATACTTTTATGTCCCCCCTAAAAAAGCACATATGTACATACACTCATGTGCCATGTACATGCGATATCAACGTTCTTTAGGCTTTCCTTGTGTATATAGAGAAAACGGAGCACAGAATTTTTGCAGGTTCTGCGCCTGTTACCCAAGCAAAAACAAAGTTGAATTGCTCCGAAACAAAACCCGCTCCCCGGGCCACCTTAATTTACTCACCCCAACAGATAAAAACTATAAATTTCAGTATAAACAATTTCGGTTGAGAAAAATTTGCTAACCTTGAACCGTTGGCAAAAAACTTTCACAATGAAAAAAGTTCAGTATCAAGGACCCAGCAATGTGTAGCGAGTGGCTTGCCGTGCCGAGCGTTTTTCATTTGCCAAACGAGCAGTGGCCAACGCTGCGTATACGTAATCGAAGCGTTTGTAAGGCAAGCAAAAGAAAACTCATTCGTTTCAGCATGGGTGTGTGTGTGTGCGAGGATGTGCGAGTGGCATAGACACACATATTCTGGTATCGCTGTGTGCGTGCGGATATGCGTAAAGGTTTTTGAACTTGTTTGTCGGTAATTTTCCACACGCATCCCATCCAGCCTGTTTTTGGGTCAATTTTGTTTATGCAAAAATACCAATCCCAAAGAAGAAGATATAAAGATTATAAATAAACGAAAAAGAGAGAGAGAGGGAGAGAAAGACTGGTATTTAGAAACAGCGTATGAAAACAGAAAGCTCGCACAAATACTCTCAAATTCCCGCGGCATTCGGAAAGGCGGCAATCAAAACAAAGTGTGCGAAATGTTTGAGTTCATGCATATGTATGCGTACGAGTGCGACACGCCAAATCAAATAGCTAAAAATACAAACAAATATGCACATGAGGCGAATATGTATAAACCAGTGTGTATATACTTGTATATCGAGCATGCCTCGTTAATGGGCCCCATCACGATACCATGGTGTGGCAGCCACCTCGCATGGGCATCTACACCCAGAAAAAAAATCCTAAAAACACTTACATTTTATTTATTCGATTTACCAAACATTTTAAAAGACTCTATTTAAGATAAACTTACACAATCCTAAACTCTGACAAGCCTATCTTTAGGAAACCCAATTTATTCCCAAAAAAATAATTAAAATTAAAAGAAAAACATGAATATTTAATTTTAATAAATAGTTCGATAGAAATATACATTTAATCTTAAATCTTTACAAAAGATTTAGCCTAAAATCTTACATTCAATTTTAAATTATAAATAAATCCAGATAATACTCGAACTTCCTCTCTCTGTGTACTCGTATAAGCAGATATAACAAGTATACGTACGGTCAGCCATTTGAAAATTTGTATTTGGTCTTAGGCAGGAGCAGCGTAGTTAGCACGGCGAAAAGATCGGTCACACATATTTAATATAAAGCTCTCGGCTTCCCCTTGCCCCTTTGTGTGAACGTGCGAAAGTAAAACTTAAGTGGGATATTATTTTTTCACAGCGAATGATTTTTACTCTTTGGGATATTAAAATGGAAAGTGAAAGGGTAGTAAGTCTTTAATCAAATAATTATAGGATGATAAAGTATATAATTTATCATATTAAAAGTTCATGAAAATTAAGTGCATTATTGAAGAAACCAAGAAAGGTCTTAGCTTAACAATTGTCGAAAATTAGATATAGAAAAGCTTAAAAATATCATTAGATTTTTATGGAAATAATAAAGACATAAATGAATCTAGATATTGAAAAAAAAAATAAATCAAAAATATATCTAGTACTAAACAATTTCTCCAGAATATCTAAAAGGGTATACCGCTCAGTGCAAAAACATAAATAGCTTTGTATATACATATAACTGGATACAGATAAATTCTCTTTGCGATAATATTATAAAGAGTAGACTTTGTACTTGGAGAAGAATAAGTTCAAGCATAACTTGAAGAATAAAATGGATAATGAACAATTTTTATACTTAATTTTAGATTCAAAACATATTACATGTGAATAGGAGTTGTAAATCTTTTGCCGGCCGGTTAAGACATAATCTTATCAAGCGGCAGCCTGGGTTGTTATTGTTGACTTTGATCTAATCAGTGTAATTGTAACAATTATCTTCTATATGAGAGGTCTGTTGCCAGGCAGGGATCATGATGATTTATTCCTGGAATCAGGAAATCCAGGAAAAGTAATAATATTTCACTATTAACATATCAGTTGAAGTGATTTGTTTTGCGACCTTTTCTCAGTGTCTGGCTGGTAATACAATAAATACTAGAGTGAGTCGAATCTTTATGGCCCAATGATTGGCAATTTTTAAAATCAATTCTTGAAGAATCCTTAATCAACTCTTAATTTGAGGCATTTATATATTTATAATTATTAAATACGCGAATTTATGGCTGATCCTTAAGTTCAAGGGGTTTTTTGTTGCCAGCACGCAGACGATTTCCAGCTTGGTCATTATATGATCGGTTATTATTTAGCGTTTATAAGGTATATAAATATTTAAGTTTATTTAATTGTTGGATTATTTATGGAGGTGTTTGGGCAGCAAGTCACCTTTACCTTAATTCGCGCTCGATAGGGAAAACTAGACACAGAGAGAGAAAGAACTGAGAACTGAGAAGAGAGAGTGAGAGTGCGAGAGCAATTTAAATACTCGTTCGCCATATTCAATCCTATATAGATAAGTCTTGAGAGCCGTCAGACAGAGCGTCATAAATATTTATTTTACATTTTTTTTATTTTTCATTTTTCGCCGCTGTATTTTGCTTTTGCTCTGCTGCTACCGCCACTCTTCCTCTTCGCCGTCTGGCGTTGGAAATGTTTTCGGTTTTTGCGCTGAGCGTTTTAGTTCCCGAGCGCTCGCGGAACTATTTGGTCGCACTCGACGGGAAAAATCGCCCTCGCAGAGAATTATAATTCAAGAAAATATCGCGCTCTTAACCCTAGAAAACCCACCAACCACAAACATAACCGAGAAGTAAGCCAGGGATCATGTTTCGCCTTCAATTAAGCCAATATTTTTCGACTAGCTTTAGAATTAAGTGACAAAATTTCGAGTTTTATGTAAGGTCTTCGCTCTGCTCTGGTCTTCCACAGAATCTCATCCGCACTCTCCCATCCAATGTAACTCGAGGAGCCGGAACCTGCAGCCACCAGCATGCCCAGATAGCAGTCCCAGGATCCCGCTACCGATCTCGATCTCATCCACAAGCAGCAGCACCACAACAACAACAATACTCTCCCACACTGAAGCCCCAAGAGAAGTGAAGAGGCTAGTGCTGGACAGGAAACATGGCTCACTACAGTGGACATCGCCAGCCGGCGGAGGTGCCAGCCCATTTCAAAAATCTCTTCACCAACGGCCAGCTGGGGGCGGCGGAGGAGGAGAACAACAACAACAATGGGGACAATAACGAGCAGGAGAATCAGCAGAACAATGCCAACAATAACAACGGGCCATTGGACCCCGCCTGCTGGGTCTTCGGCTACGGATCCCTCTGCTGGCATCCGGGCTTCACCTACACCAAGTGCATCACGGGCTACATCCGCGGCTACGTCCGGCGCTTCTGGCAGGGCAACGTCACCCACCGCGGCTGCGAGGAGAAGGTGAGAGTGATAGTGAGAGTGCTTAAAAGTGGAGTGGGGATTACCCCACCTGGGTGCGGTTTTTTTTACGGTCTGGTCTTAGACAAGTCTAGCCCCTGTCTATTGGCTCTATTCACGTGTGTGTTTACTCTCCAACTAGCAGCAGCGATCTGGTAATTATTTTATTGCCGCTGCCATTTGTTTAAATGTTTTCGTGTCTGGGCAACGTCGCCAGTTGTTAGCTTTAATGTGAGCAAAGTGAGCAAAGTGAGCAAAGTGATCAAGCACGCGTTATCTATTTGTCGGGCGTTATCAGTTTTGTGGGGCTAATGGCAAACAACAAGTGAAATTAGCATTTGCCAGCGTCTAGAGCGGCTGCGGCTGGTGCTGCCAATTAAGATCCAGATTACGTTTCAATTAACATAAAGATTTGCTTGCCAAACAGGACAGGCCCCTTGGAATCCATACCTTTCCATTGATATTTAAGCATAACATCTACGAAACCAGTTTGGGTTTGGAATTTGATCAAGTTTGGGGTTTAGTTTGCTTTATTAAGCATTAAACCGAATGAGTGTGGCCCATTTATGGAGCATTATAAACAATCATTTACATTTTCGAATTAAAAACTTGAAAAATAGGCTGAAATTGTACCCACTCTGATTGTCAGCATTTCGTATAATAACAAATTCGGTTACGTGGCCCACAAAAAATGTGAATTGCTCAATTGGTGCAATTATTTTACAATGTTTATTCCATTCCGAAATCTGAGACTCATGGTATAAGTGCTTTGATACTTTGTATTTTCTTTATTTTATTTTTTGGATTTCGTAATCTCCATCAAAACAAAAGCTCCCAAGTCTATCCTCTTCAAAATCGTATTATTAAAGTTGAGACATTTCATATTCCATAATAATATAAACAATCTAGCTTTTCCCTTATTAATTGCAATAATTAAAATAACAAAATAATGTAAAAATAATAAGTCAAGGTCCGGGTCCGCTAAATAAAAAAGTAAATGTCGTAAATAAATCATATAGACAGAAGGTAAACAAACACAACGTGATAGGAGGAACCTTTGTGAAAGCGATAAATAAAAGCTCCCCCACAAGACAACGTATAAAGTGAACTTGAGTAATAATATGTATTTCCATTCTTTGTTACAGCCTGGACGTGTTGCAACGCTCGTTGAGGACAAAGAGGTAAGTGAAGTCAGCACAAGTATTATTTATGGGAGGGATATGCAAAATATAAAAAAAGTGATTGCGCCGTCCGAATTTCCCAATGTAAGCCCCATTCTGTGTAGGCGGTCTCTCCCCGAGGTCAAAAGCCCTCGAAGAGTCCTACCAACTCGTCCATATCTGAGGTGAACTCTGGCAGATTTCCGCAGACAACCCGGCGCAAAGATTCGGAATCCTCGCGGATTCTTCTTCATCACACGCCGGGCGAAATTCCGCAGAATATAGGCGAATGCACCGAGAATGCACTTTTTACACCTTGATACTTTCTATCCTAGGCCCGGGGACTTTCGCCCAGGGCATATTAACGTAGAGTTACCAGGAACTCGTTTGTGACCCCGAGAGACAAGCATGAAAAACTCAAAGCGGCGTTGTATATGCTGCCGGCAGCGCTATTTATACGTACCAGCTGCGGTATAGTGACTTGGGAATCATAAGCGGCCGGCCGTGCGCGATAAGAATAGACCAGGGACCATGCCCGAGTGGCGCGGGTTCGAGCCCAAGGCGGGGCGAATGCTAAAATTATATTTTTTAATATGTTAAAAATGTGTTTTTATTTTTCTTTTTCTTTACTTTTTATTAATAAACATTTTTTGTTTGGCTTGCAGGGCATCACCTGGGGCTGCGCCTATAGAATAACAGGGAGCACGGCTCTGGATTATCTCAAGCAGCGCGAGTGCACTCTGGGTAAGTAACTCAACTGAAAAGTGACCCAAAGATAGAAGCTAATCCAAGTTGAACCCAACAGGTGGCTATGCAACGATCGACACCAAGTTCTTCCCCCGCGTCGCCTCCCAGGACACGCCTTTCAGCGGAGAGGCGGTCGAGGTGCTGGTGTATGTGGCCACGCCGGAAAACATCCATTGGCTGGGAGAGGCACCGGTTGAGGAGATTGCCAAACAGATCGTCACCTGCCGCGGACCCAGCGGCCACAATGCCGAGTACCTGCTCCGACTGGCCCTGTTCATGCACGAGGAGATCCCCGGCGTGCGGGATGATCACCTGTTCGAGCTGGAGCGGCTGGTGCTGGAGGAGTTGTACCGCCGCGAAATACCTCTGTCGTCTGTGATGGGCCGCAATCCGGACCGGATACGCCGCGACTCCCACGAGGACATCCGCCGACCGCCCTCCTTCGAGTTCACGTCCCGTGTGCCGGATACCAAGCTGCGCTGCCTCAACATTTGATTGCGGGTGTGCTGGCGGAAAGCAGGAGCAGCAGCAGCAGCTAGAGCTAGTGATATGCAGGCCGCGTTTATTGCTACAGCAAATTCCAAATTCAAGATCCGACATTTTAGCCTGTTGGGAGAACCAGAGTCTATCGCCAAATTCGACGTATTCTATATTTTGTAAATAATCCTAGGCCTAACCGTAAGCAGCAACTACTCCTCGATAAGTGATCTGATTTAGCCACTAAGCTAGCATTAAGCCAACTTTTTACACGCAAAACGCAGTCAGGGAGATAAATTAAAAACAAAAGAAATTAACACAATCATTCAGTTTGTTTTGGGGTTTAATTAAATACAAAAGCGTTTTCGCAAATGGAAATTAGTGCGGGGGACCATCAAGATCGGGCGAAACTCGTACGCAAACTTAAACTAATTGGTGAGAATTTCGGCGGCACGATTCTCCATCAGCTTCTCCATGTTCGTGATGGCGCCCATCCAGGTGTCCAGGGTGCTGGCCATGCCGGCGATCTGGTTGCGGTTGAGGACGCGCGGCTGCACCCACGACATGTTCACCACACCGGCCACCTGATCGATCTCACCGCGCACCAGATCCAGGGCCAGTGCCTTCATGATCAGCAGCTCCACCTCCTTGGCGGGCAGTTTAGTCTCGTGGGCAATGTCCGTGAAGGAGATGGCACGCTCGATGGCCGATCGCTTGAAGGTCATCTCCATGAGGCAGAGCAGGGAGATCTTCTGGCGCAGCTTCACCTCCTGGGCGGCCAGATCGGGAATCTTGGACCAGATCTTCTTCATGTCATTGAATCTGAGGGGAAATTGAAGTATTAGTAAATAATTTAACACTGTTAGTAATGCTAGTAGTCCGTACTTGTTGATATCGCCCGTGTTGAAGGCCTTGAGCAGCTCCACCAGCCACTCGTTCTCCGTTCCCTTTAGCGACTCTAGGATGGGATGCGCCAGCAGTTCCCCAATATTATAGACTCCATCGCCCAGCAGGGCGGCCAGTCCCAGGAAGAAGGCCTGCTGGGCCCACTGGTCACGAGGAAAGTCATCCAAGGAGCAACCCAGGAACTGCAGGCCGCACCGGTAGTAGTCGCTGTGCTTGCCCACGCGGCGGTAGTACTGGGAGGCGAGCATGTAGTACTTTCCGTGGACGGGCGTCACATTGCCCGCCTCCTCCAGCACGTCGCGCAGCTCCTCGATGATCTTCTTGGTGGCGTTCAGGTCGTTGAGGTTGCTGAGGTAGAGATTGCCCTGCATCACCTGCAGATACCACACCGCCTCGTCGCAGATCTTTACCTTGTCCTTCATCTTCTCGAGGAACTCGATGGCCTCCTTCTTGTCGCTAATGTTGTCCACCACCACCTCGAGGATCTGGATGAGGCCGTAGGGATTGATCCTAAAAAAGAGACACCGCTGAGGTTAGGAATACTGCCAAGTCATCCGCAGACGCCGCAGACTCACTTTGTTTCGAAGGTGGAGAGGAAGTTCTGGTAGAGCTGTAGCAGCGCGGTCTCATCCTGCAGCGTCTCGTGGCGCACAAAGGCGACCAACTTGATGGTCAGCTCGTTCCACAGTCTGCAAAATATATCAATTATGGGAGGTGGTATATAATTAAACCAAATAAAACCCACTTTTCATTGTAGAGCTCCTCGATGAGCGTCCACTCGGCGGCGAGATCCTTGTTTGTGGTCTTCTTCTGGGTCGCCAGGTAGGCGGTAACTGTTGCCTGTGCGTTGGACATTGCAACTGCTTTTGAATCTGCGCTATATCCTGAGTAAATTCCGAATTTTTTGTTAAATATGTTCTCAAACTACAAAAATTGCAAATCACAATCGCCGATAGAGCTGCTAACACATCGATATTACTATCGATACTATCGACTATTTCCAACATCGATAGCTGTCAAATCGGCAGCAGTGTGACCGTTAAATATACTTTTTGGTTTGCCAGTGCGCGGTGTATGTCTGCGCTAAAAATCAGCCGCTCACATTTTAACCATCGGTTAAGTTAACTTGGACTGGAATGCTGTCAAATCATTTCCTTTGCCATTCTCTACCTCTCCTATTCCCATTTACTTCATTGCTGAGATTACAGATTACAAAACAAATCTTGAATTTACCGTGTTATTTGTGTCATTGAATTTATTAGTTAAGAAATCCTAGTGAGAAAAAAGATGAAAAGAAAATAAATAACGTGTTGAGTGCAACACGCAAACAAGATTCAAGATTTATTAAAGAGGAACCCTGAACGCTCGTTTGTTTGTGTTTGTGAAGTGAAGACAATTTCAACTGTAGACATTATTACATTTTTAAAATAAATTTGTTTGTAAATCCAATAAATAATTCAAAGACCTATTTCGATTTAGCATAAATATATTTGTAAATAGCAATTAGTACAAAATAAATTCATTAAATTAATCGAATTTATTGAGTTTTGATTTCATTAACAGATTTTTTAAATTTAGGGGAAGACTGGATTTTTTAGGGGGAAATATCGACTATTTGAGGGGAAAGGCAAAATTTTCATCTGGCCACACTGGCTTAATGGAACAGCTGCTCAGTGAAGTTGTGTACGCGGAAGAAACTGAATTGGCTTTACCTTCCAGAAATAGTTTATAATTCCGGACGGCAGGATCCCACGCAGCAGACACTTACCGCGCGGCCAGCCAGCCAGTTGCCTCTATCCGATCCGATCCGAGTGCTAATCGCGGAGTCAGTCAATAAGCCGATACAACAACAACAACAAGAAGACGAGTGTGCGCGGAGCAATAACAATCGAGTCTGTTGTGTTCGCACTTAACAATTTGTTAGTTAAATACCATAGAAAAGAAACCGAAGCCGAAATCCGCGAAAGTGCCGCAACTAGTGGGGTTATATAAATGTAAATCGCGAACCCAATAATGTGGATTTGTCTGCGGAGAGTGGAGCACACGAGAAGAACTAACAGCACGCACTGTTCCACGCATTGGGCTTGTGAATAGGAATAAGAAACCAGTTGTAGTCCACGACCTCTCCAACTGGAAGAAACCAAACTCCGCGCGCCGCCTGATTAGCATTTCTTTTGTGGACTAAGGCGCGTGGCTACCAAACGCCAGCCAAACCCCACACACCACCCGCCACCCGATCCCTCGCAGAAAAGCAAGGTTAGTTCTTGTCTTCACACTTTCCATTGACATATCAGCTCTTGTTCTGGTCTCCCTTATCGCCTCTATTTCCGGGCAGCATCCTCCTCCTCCTCCTCCATCTCGCCTCTGAGATCGCAGCGATCGTGAATAGACCACGATCAATTGCATGGCTCCCACTATTTGGTTAGTCGCCAGTTATGCAATTGGGCTCCCCCAATCTTATCAGTGTGTCTGGCACAACGGCGGCGTCTATTAAAAGTTCTTGGCCTGCAGTGGGCACTGGCTCATATGTTGGACAACTTTCTCTTCGCCCCCTGATCTCTCTTTCATTTCCCACTTGAAATTAGAAGTTTTGTGTGGCATAAAAAGATCTTTGAAAGAATTGAGATTACTTAAAAAATTACTTATTCTTAATTAGCCTAAAAAATATCACATTAAAAAAATATAGTAACCTTTAGGAAAATTATACATTAACTAATTCTTCATAAATATTTTTTTAAGTCAATAATAGAAGCTTTACTCCAAAGGACACATTATATATGAAAATGATGCTCAAATATTATAATGGCAATATCTCTGCTTTTAGATTTTTTTTGTTTACTCAAAATAATTATTTAATTATATTCTTCTGCTCAAAAATATTTATTTTGTTTAGAAAAGGCATTTATTCTAGGCCTTACCCTATTAAAAAATATATATGTATGTAGGAGGTTCTTGTACAGTATTCCAAGATTTTTAGAGTAAACTAGGCTCTAATTTCACTTCCTAAAGAGAGGGACAGGATTTACAATCGCCATAAAAAATAAGAGTTACTTCTCATGAACTCAGTTGAAATATATCCCTATATAAGAGGCATTTTGCTAAAATCATAATCTCTGACATATTTTCTTTACCCAAATAACTCCACTTGAGACCATCAGGAGTTTTCAGGAACATCCTGCTGTGCCGTGAACGATTTTTTCTTTCATTTCCTGACGAGCGTCTGCATTTTGTTGGAAAGAAAGTACGACTACTTTCTCAATGGCAGTTGATTTCCTTGGTCTGTTCCCCAGTTTACCAAAAACTGAAAATGAAGCGGCGACATCTGGCAGCGACAGCAACGATACAGAGTGAGATGCCCAATATATAAGGCAGGCTGCGGCTGAAACTGAAACGTATTACGGTTATGTGAAGAGCGGCAATTCGAAAAATCCAAAACACATTCCGAAAAAACGTCAGATGACGGCTTCATCTTCATCTCCGTCTCCTCGTCGCCGGCGCCGTCTCCGTTTCCATCTGTATCTCCGTCGACAGACAGAGCATCTGGCTATTAAAAGCAAAAGTGAAAAATGCCACACAGTCCCAGCCGCTGCTGCAACAACGAGAAAAAAAAGCATAAACCATAAAACAAGTGCAGCAGCTTTGTCAAGTGCATTGCCGCTTCCTACTTTTTTGTTGCTTATTTTGTTTTTGTTGTTCGCTGTTATGTGGCGAGTCGGAGTAGGAATATTATTCAATTACAAGCCAATCCAGTCCCCCGGGCTGTCTTGCGGGTTGCGAAAGAGTTTATTTCTTGTATATTCATATACGATTTTTGTGCCAAGCCAAAGTCGCGCCGCCATCCATATCAAGCTCTGAAGCGAGACAGCTGCGGGTGAGATAGTAGCACCCGAAAACTATAACTCAAGTTGAAGTGACTTGGTTTATTGCTCTTTTTTAAATTTCCCAAAACAGCTATTGGTTTGTGCTTTTTTTAATTTATTTTAAATGTTGTAAAAAGTCCTGAAAAGAAAACATACATTTGGCGTAAATTGTTGCAGGCGTTGCGTCTGAAATTCCCAAGTATAAATTCAGCGACAACCTGCTATAAAACCATATAAAGTATGGAAGTTGAATCAGTCAACAAAATTAGTACTGATAAGGTTTCTTAGGTGGGAACTGAAAGATATTTTTACATATTTATTTTCATTGTTTTAAAACCTATATCAATGTATATAAATTCCCACTTTAAGGCTTATTTTGAGGTTTACATTTTTGTGCTATTTACTTGACCTCAACTATAGCTTCATTGATACCAATTCGACTTGGAATTCCATTGGCGGGGCGATTTCATAACTTTTGCTCTCACCGCTGCTGCGCGCCTTGGGTTTGCCCAACTTCGATTTGGTTTTTTAAACAAATTTATTTTCATTTAACGCTGGGCCGCGCTTCTTTGGCTTTACGCCCTGGCATTTCTCTCTCTCTCTCGCTCGTTTTTTTATTTTTTTATATGTGTACCAATGTAGTTTGGGCAGCAACAATAGGCAGGCAGCACCGGCGAACCGAAAAAAAGTGGTTTCAATGCTGGCAACTTTCTCCGCCACCTGCAAAGACGACGCGGCGCGACACGATCGGAGCGCGCGACTCCAGCGGCACGCATGCGCAGCGGACTCTCCGGCTTATTTCTTGCCCCCGCTTTATCTGCTGGTCCCCGTCTCTCTCCATCTCCCCTGCTCCGTGTTGGCAACAGAAATTGGTCATGTGCCGCTCGGTGCTACGTGTGTGTGTCCGTGTCCATGTCCGCCCCGTCAAAGATTGCGCGATTATCAAAACGCTGGCAAAGTCGCATGCAAAACGCGTGCGCGATTTTCAGGCTGCAATTTCATCATCAACACAACAGCGAGCATAATTATTGTTATTTCTGGCAAATTGCGCTGTCAAATCGCTAAGCGATGAGTCGACATGGGTAGCTAGTGTTAGGTATTTTATACAGAGAGAAATTCGAATATTCACAAATATTTTAAGGCTTATAAAAACACATTTCAATAATTTAAGAAGTGCCTGAGCAATCAAAAAATTCTCCCCTGAAAATATGCTAACGAATCAGTTAGCAATTAATTGTATCTTGGGTTTGAACAAATATTTAAAGATTTTATTTGTCCAGGTAATATATTCTTGATTTAAATATTTATATTTCAATTTATTATTTCTTCTACTTTAGTAAATATCAATATTTTCCTGTAAATAAAGATTTTTCATTCTAAAATGAACCTTAAAATGTATAAAGTATAAATATTTATACTTTAAATTCATGATTGTATCTCGTATATATTTATTTCATTCATAAACTCTAGTGGTTTCATAGGAAAATTTCCAAAAAATAACAAATATCTGCATTATACCTTTAAAAATTGTTTAAAGATGTTCCCTATCTAGAGTTTAACTTGAATGGCATATTTTTTTCTGTGTAAGCATCTCACCCCAAAACCCTCTGATTTCTCGGATTGAGAGCATGACTTTGGAAATGTTTTTTTCCATTTTTTTTCGATCACCTTCAAGCGCTATTGCAAAGCCATCACATTGCATTGATGGCTACACATTTCCGCCGCTTTAGGCCAACTTCCAGCGAAGGCCAGATGCGAACCCTTTGTTGCTGCTTGCTGCTGTCGGCCGTAAAAAACGGGGCGCTATAAAATCGATGTTCAATCGCATCGAATTAGTTCGGGGCCCGGGCATATCGGGCATCGCTGCAAACTCACTTTGTAATGCAAATAGGCCCGACTCGAGCACCAGCGTAAATGCAAACATAGCCGTCGCCGGCAAATACAAACAAAGCAACCAACCAGCCAGCCAGCATCATAACCGAGCACACACTTCTGGCATAAACATATCAAAGTTTATGTTTATTGGGCCCGCATTAAAGCCCAGCAAAGGCAAACAGGCCAAAGAAGTTGCAGCAACCCAAAGAAAACTGAGGCACCCGTGTGTGGGTTTTGCATAACTAACCAATTAAATCGACAAAAGACACAAAGTTTTCCTTGACGAGATAAGTTTGAAAAGAAGTGGAAGCCTGGCTTACCAAGAACAAAGTTGATGATTTAGGAAAAGAGAAGTAGTTCCGAAAAATCATTAATTAAAGAGACTTAAAGGTGCATTTTTGCAACAAGAATAATGTGTGATCCCAGCAATAGTTTCTTTTCAAAAACCTCGATAGCACATAATTACCTTTTGACAATCTTAATAAGATCTCTTTTACCTTTCAGTCTGACTTAAAGAGCATACAAACTTCCCAGATTTATGGTTATTATAATCAGTTAATAAAGTCGAACAGGAAACCTGAGTTTTGCGTAACTTTCAACTTTTATTTCGTCTTTTTTGTTTAACTTTTCTGCTGCTGTTGTTGTAAAATGAGGTCGCCAAAGACCAGCAGCGGCGACGAAAGAAGAAAAACCTGTCAACATTTTCATGTTCAGGGTTCAGCAGTGCCAACAAGTAAACCGTTGCAACTGCAAATGCCACATCAGTTGCCACTGGCCGAGCTGCTGCAACTCCGCTTCTCGGTTTCCGATTTTCGGCCATCGGCTACCATTTGACGTTTTGGCTTTTTATTTTCGACTCGTTTAACCAGGCACGTAAAACTCGACGGACCAAGCGATTGGCACTCCGAAATCGTAGTTGGCCGCCTTGAATGCTGATGACTCGTAATGGCAACGGTTACCAGACGACGCAATATTACCCAGAGACCAATACTGATACCGAGATCCCATTCAAGCCGCTGGAAACAAAGCGTAACGAAGGAAAAAATGCGTTGGCTCTGCTTGGGTATGGGTTTATGGCATAATCAAGTTACCAACCGGCCAAGTTCGGGGCGGATGCAATTGCTGTGTGCCCGCTGCCAAGTTGTCTATGTCACATGCTGTTCGCCTTATGCTGAATGCACTCAAAAAAGTGAGCAGGGTCTTCTACTGACCAAGTTAAGATGTTAAAAGATAGTACTAGAGATTTTTATATTCTATTTTTTATTTTAATAATAATATTACGTAATAAAGAACTTTTAGAAAAGCTTAGAGCGACAATTACACCAAAATTTATAAATATCTTGTCCAAACACAAGCAGTAAGCTTTCCGATCTCAGTTTACAGCTGAATTCCTACTTGGGAATTCTAGTAGAACGTCTGCGTTAACAACTTAACAAAACCCTTTAAACCTATCTTGGATTTGGTTTTAAGATAATGTCAATAACAAAACTAAAGTTCTACAAGAACAATCACCTTGTATATGATCCATATTTTATATAAAACTTTGCGTATATTTTCTATAATTTTTAATATCATTAATTCCCCATTAACTATCATTTTCAACCCCTACCAAATTTTTTTATCTGCACAGCATGTTGCTGCCCATGTTTCTGGTGTTTGTGTCATGATTTTTATTGCTGCCACCCATGGCTAGGCCTGTTGTTTATTTACGCCGGTCAAACAAACTTTAGACAACGAGACGTTGCCGCTGCCGTTGCAAGCAGCACAAATATTTGAGCAATGCAGAAAAGCTGGCACTGCCAACGAGCGATCCCCCGTCTTTGGCCTCCCAATAAAACGCCCATAATTACATTAACCGAAGCAACTTATTCTATGCGCGTCTCTTGTTTGTCCAACTCTCGGCTTAGGCAACCACCAAAAGGTCTGGCAAATATTGCACAAAACACGAACGCACAACAGTGTTTAATCTACACTTGCCTCCCGCCTGCTCTGCCGGTTCTGTGTCGGTGGGAAGACATTTGATTTGGATGACCCTCGCACTGGGTATATAATCAAACTTCAAAGTCAGGCAATATTGGCGAGGTCTTAGCCTGAGCTCGCAAGCAGCAAAATATTTATGCAATTTATAACATTCTTCTTTTTGTGCCGCGATTTAATTAATTCCCATAATGCGCTGTTCTTGGCCGGGGTGCTGGGGACTCTGGAGGCAAGGCTCCATCGACGACGGATATTCCGCAGATAAGGTTGTAAAAACAAACATGTTTGGCAGAGTCCACATGCCGCCTGTTTTCCTGCCTGCCGGCTGGATGTGAGTGGGCCTGCTATTAATCAGATTATAAATGGTTTATCGAGAAGAAGACGGGATTTGTAAATTAATGATGTTTGCTTAGGAAAAGTTAAACAGGATTTTGGTTCTTATTATGGTTTTCCATATGAATGGGGAGACTTTCTGGTATCATATGTGGGTTGTCTAATCACTGTTTCTCTCAGATAATTATTATTATTATAATAAGCATTTAATCTTGTACTTCTAATGGTATTTTAAGTGCAGCATAAATATGAGAAAATATATTTTATATACTTGTATTTCGCATAATTTTACTGAGTATAAATTATTTTTCTGAAGGTATATTGCTCATAATCTTATAATATAATATTTCTAATTATCCTTAAGCAATAAACTATAAAGTATTTAGGTTTCCCCTTAAAGATGTGAGTAATTTACCTCACAAATAATATGTTTCTCACGCTTTTCACAGCAAAGTGCTTTGAATCCGTATCTGTATCTCATCACATCAATGTCAGTTCGGTGGAAATGATCTTAATTTGTGGCCATGAATCATCATAGACCCAGAGGCACTTTGGGAAAATTTGTAATGCCAGTGAAAATAAATAAAATAAATAATTACCCATTAATCAGGGGGATTTCTGCAAAAAATAAAAGATAAATATATATTGCCTAATCAAGGACTGATAACAAAGTGCACCTTAAAAGCACCAGGACTCCTCGAGCCGCCCGCATGGCTGGCACACACACTCAGAGCCTCTGAACACACTCGAATCAATTTCTGTTTAAGCCAGGATATGAGGGTGTCCTGGAGGGGAAATGAGTGGGAGGCCACGCGCGCGCCTCCTGCCACTGCGCCGCCTTTATCCGTATCTCAGCATGTAATCCATGAAGCCGTGTAATATGACTGTGATTGGAAATTGAAATTGCATCCGGCAAACATCAGAGAACCGGCGAAGCGGCGATAAAAATGCCTTTTGCCTGCGTCCTCCTCCGCGCTCACTCTTTTCCCAGGCTGCCCTTCAGCCCCTCCCCCCTGCTGGCTGGCTGAATTAAAATTCAAATTTGCAACAAGCTGCCAGAAAGCGGAGGCAGCCAACCAAGTTGGCCACTTTACGAGCGCTTATGCTGCAGATGACAGGGCGCCATGATGATAATTCCCATGCCGATTCCGATAAGCCCTCCAATGATGATGTGCATCCCCGAGCATAATGATGTGGGTGCCGCTGTGATTAGAATTGCCGTGTTTTTTAGTCGTTTACTGATGTTGTTTCTGTTGGTTTTGGTTTTGGCCAAATGGCAAGCCGAGCATGAAGGCAGCTTTACTTAGCGTGATTGCGAATCCGCCGCGCGTCTCTGGCAGAAAACTGAAACTGGGGATGCGCCCGCCGCCGCCGGTCGCATTGGCAAATAAAACAACAAACCTTGGCCAAAAACATCGCCTATGGCGGCGCATTTCAATTATGGTTTATTTAATAATAGCTTTGATTGCTTAATATGTTAACAAAGGTTTTCGTATCGCCGCCATGTTAATGGGCGGCAATTAACCGGATCGCGACTACGACGACGGCGGGCTTCGCCAATTAGCTGGAAATGCTTAATACTATTTATAATATATGCAACCGATTTAACGCAATGTAACTATTCACGTGCCAACACCGAAAATGTGGATTGACAAAGCCCAAAAGATACAGATACTCCCAACAAGGTCCCAAAAAAAAAAAGCCATGATCTTTGTCTCCAGGAGGGAGACCAAGGCAAAAATTAGCATAAATTGAATATGAAATAGATTTCCGATTCATTGACTTGCACAGACGGCCGGTTCCCAGAAGTGAATACCAACCATTCAGGGCTGGGAAACTACTCGGCAATTTAGGCCTAAGGACAAATGCCAAAAGGCTGAATTTATTTACAATTAAATTGTTTGAATTGCGTTAATTAATATGCTTTGATGAGCAATAATGGACAGACAGCCATATGTATTTCCTATGAAGAAATGGGCATGCAATGCGGCTTATATTCTTGCAAAGGAAGTTTCCTTGGACTTGAGCAAGGTTTTTTTAATTGCTTTACTTTATTGTTGTATTTTATGGCCTTTTTGAACTTGTATTACCGCATTTCTTATTACAGTATTGTGGATATATAATTACAGCTATATTTCAAGAACTAATTTACAAGGTATTTTAAGGTTTAAATTGTTTTAAATACATGAAAACATTAGAACTTTCAATGCTTAATGGCAAGATCTATTTTAATACAAATTCTATTGTTTTTCTCTATTAAGAAAATAGCTTAAATGATTTGGAAAACCTATTACCTGCAAACCAATTCTTTTAACAATTTAAAAAGCGGAATTTCTAATCTGTGAATCAATCGCAAAGCCCTCGTTTTCTGCTGCCTCTTTTAAAGCCCAATGACGGCTATAAAGTCCCAAATAAAAAAACTTTCTATTTCATTGCGAACGGTTCCGGTTTTTTCCTCAGAGCATTTTTTCGGCTTTGATTGCTCTTCGGATGCCTCGGATGGTTAACGGCGTTGTGGTCAACGCGAATCGATGGACAAACGGGCCAAGTGGGTCAATGTCATGAGAGCTGCTGGTGGCCAAGAGGATGGGATGAGATGCGATGCGAAGCGATGCGATGCGATGATGCTATCGCGATGCTGGAGCACCTGATTAACATAAGCTATTGACACATGTCAGTCGCAGCATTGTAAAGACCAAAACAACGGAGGAAAGCGAGTCTTTTAAAAGGGGCGCCTTATCGTTGTCTCCAACTTTGATTTGCTTTTAATTTAAAATCCTGAAGAGCTCCTAAAAGTTTTTCCTTGTACAACTTTTTGTTACAGCAAAAAAAAAAACAAAGCGGAGGAGAGCAGGAAAATCTTTTGATGTGCAAAGCCTGTGAATTCAGTTTGGTTTAGTCTTGTACTTTGTTTGACTTTACCGTTTTTTTCGCTCTGAAAAAACACAACTGTTTTTTGGTCTTCTTTCCGTTTTTTGTTGCTTTTTGTTGGCTTCTTTTTTTGGCCCGCCTCGCTTGCATACAAATTAGCGGCATTCGCATTTTTGGTAGAAAGTAAAACTGTTTTTTCTTCCCATCGCCGCCATTTGAGTGTGTCGTTTTATTAATTTATTTATTTGTGCCTCCTCTCACACGACAACTTTTACTTTTTGTTTGGCAACTTGTAAATTGTAACACAAAACGGCTCTAAAAAATTGTTTCCAGATTTATTTCTTTTCTCTTTTTCTTTCGGTCGCTTAATGGAAACAATTTTTTTTTGTACCAACTTATCGTTTAATGCCAGCATTAATCGGCTTGGCTTGTGTTTGGTAATTGCACCCGACTTGTTTTGGCTTTTAGTGTATCTCTCAGATGAAGTGGCAATAAATTCTTATCAGGGAAAGTGCTATTGAGGCAGGATAACACTGCAGAAATATGGAATAAATAATATCAAAGGGCAATCTATATTTGGTTTTGTATTTGCTTTGAAAACTAATAATATATTCGTTGGCTTTGACATTGTTTCCTATCTAATCGGGGGCCACTTTTCCAAACCCTGCCCATCAATCCCGCTTAACCCTGTTTTGTGTTCTATTTATTTCCATTTTGTTATCAATTCTACACCATCAAACGGCAAACCCTAGTAATGAGCTCTGCCCTCAATCCCACGCACCTGTAATTACCTGAGGAAACCCAAATCGCATGGTCTGCCGACTGAGTCACAATCTTAGCTAGCTTCCATTTAGCGCTGCAATCAAGTTTTGATCAAAAAAGAAGTAGAACAAGTGGCCAACGTGACTCATGGTACGTTTTTGCACTCCAGCCAAAGATTTGCGAAATGCGGAGGAAAACAAGTTGCAAGAATCAAGATTTCCAGACTCTGTGGCAGGCAGAAGAGCTAAAGTCATCCGGTTACCAGGGAATTCAGTTTCGCAGTCTTTAAAATGTGAATTTAGCATGTAATCTAGGAAGGGGATTCTGGGTCTCAAGTATTACAGTATAATTATAAAATCTATTATAATCCTAACCTTGTCTATATATTATAAACGTTTAATTCTTTCTATTCAAGAAATTATATAACTAATTGATAAAATGTCTGAACCAGAGAGAGAAAAAAGCTAGGAAATGTTTTGTTATCAGACTAAAAACGAACAAATCATAAACAACTAAGTTTCTAAAAATAAAGAACATTAATCTTGGTTCACTATTTAAATAAGGCGTTGCCAAGTGACAGTATCTTGATTTTCCCTTCAGAATTCATGAAAATATCTCCACAAGACATAAAAATGGAATACACGCACTGCTAATATTTATTTTCTTCCCTAAAAATAATTATTAGGTCGAAAAAAGATGATGCCCTTACGTAAGTGAGGGCAAATAACTTAATCCATAAAATGTCGTCGAAGCTCCTAAATATTAATTGGATAAATTAATGCAGGCTCACGCCGAGGGTGTCCTTTCCTCGTTAAGGTTTTGGGGATGGAACGTGCCTGCCTGCCTTTCTGTCAATATGTAATTTTTTTGCCTTTTTGGAAAGCCAGCAGCTATGTATATCTTCGTATAAATCATGCTGTCCCTGATTTCTTCAGCTTCACCTGAATTTATTTTGTGTACACATGATGTGCAGAATTTTCCCTGTTGCTGGCGAGCAGATTTTAATTGCCTGATTGCTTAAACACAAATAATAAACAAAGCGTGAGAATTTATTGTTTTGGATCGACTGACGCTTGAATGCCATGGGAAAGTACTATATTTTTGGGGAAAATTTGAATTCAAAGTCCAAACTTCGGGCCTCAAGAATCAAATCAACAACAAACAATCATAAATCAGATGTGTTAATTGCAATTATTTGCATGGGGGCAGCGCGGTCAGCCGTTGGAGAAAAATTAGGCAATGAAAATATTGCTGGAATTCCCAGACAAAATAATGTGTTTGCTGGAGCCTTCACCTAGAGCAGTTCCAGGCCTTTTAAGGGGAAATAATGCCTCTTGCTAGTTTTCCACTTCCAAAGAAAGTCTTAATCCAAAGAGAGATCGCTTGATCGAATTATAACTTGATCATGGCTTTTATTGTGCTTCATCTTTTTAGCATCGTTGCGCTAAATTTGTGTGCTAATTGCCAGCAGCAAATTTTGTGCAAAAACAATAACGAATTATATGGAAAATTTCCGCGGCCATAAATAAACGCGTTGTGTTGTGTACCGAAGAGGAGGATTCCAGGAAAACCCAAATGAACAGCTCTTTCACCCACTCCCCCAAGACCAGACGAAGACGGATGATGACGCATCGAGATCTTCCCCTTTTTCTGGCTTCTCGGTAGCTGCCCGGCCGACAATTGATCGACGCACCCATTGGGCATATTAATTGGGATTGGTACGATGATGTGGAGTGGCTGCCAGTGTTCAATTTGGGAAATGCAAATGCTGCACGCGTCGCTCGATATTTTCGCAGAATTTTCGTTTTATGGGTGAGCCTCCCCCATTAAAGCAGTAACAATTGCAATTGGGTTTTGCCCCAAGTTCTCCTGGGGCCCCACACAGACTTTCTCTTGGGGGTGTAAAGCTTGTGTCAATGCTAATTATAAATAATTACAGCAATCAAGCATTTAAAATTCCTTTATTCATTGGAATTTAAAAAACTGTGTTTTAATACAGTTTTATGCATACCTTTAGGGCTAAGAATTTATTAAGCTAATAGTATAAAGGTTATACCATTGAATAGCAATTTAAGTCATACCTTTTAATGGTCTTAGAATTAGTTTTACCTTATTATTGCACAAGCGGAACACCTGCATTGCGTCACCATTTTACGACGTAACAAAAAAAATTATCACTAATCGGAAAGTTCAAGGAAACTGTTTAAAAATTTGCCTCAAAAAATATTCCGAATTTTATTTATGTAACATTAAATTCCTGAAGATAGTGGTTTTAACAAATATTATTTTAGAATTTCAGTGCTAATTCCAAATTACATTTGCATTCCTTTCCTAAATATTTGCGTGGTTGTACTTAAAAAGATTTTGCCCGAATCCCTACAATTAGTTTTAAGTAGAATAGTTTAGATTAAGAAAGTTTATAATGTCTAGGGAGCTTGCCACAAAAAGGTTGACTAAGTTTTGTTGGTTTTATTTTAGGTATTTCGTTTATAGTTATTTACTTTTGGGTTTCTTTCGGTGCTTTGTTGAATTGCCTGCCTCTAAGTTGGGTCGCACATCCGTTCGGGGTTTCTTCCCGCATACACACACGTACTTGTTTATTTTAGTAGTTATTTCCCTTTCGGAAATCTCAGCTCTCCCCGAACCCGATCCAGAACCCTCACCCTCGGACCCGTGTTTGTATGGCCGTAAGGTTGAGGTCGGCCGCAACATCCGTTCTGCGAGTGCTTTCAAATGTAAACGAAAAGTATGCAAAACAATGCAGCCGCACAGATACAGATACACGGATACAGCTACAGCTACGGATACACACTCTCGCTAGTTGTTTGTTGCCAAATGGAAACCCCCTTTTGACCCCTCTGGACCGAGCGCCTTGGGGGCCACGTCCTTGCCCCGCGGACTTCCTCCGAAAACAGACCGTTTCTATTACTCCAGATCTCGTACGCTTTTTCCCGCTGTTCTCGGGCTAAATTTAAACATTTCGCCATTCAACGGATTTTAGCGGCGCCCTCGTTAATTGTTGATGCTACTCTTCTCTGTTGTAAAGCGAACCGAAAATAAACATTTGAATGAAAATGAAAAATTTGTCTAATTTGTTCGTTGTTCGCTCGCTCCCTGGATTTGGCAATTCCAGAAGTTACATTTACGTCACACTCACGGGAATAGCTCGAGAAGATCAGAGGAGGCCCACCACTACTCCACTGCCTTGTTTTTCACACCCATTTCATAGGCTTTTAAGAGGAAAACAACCGCGACGGGAACTGGGAATTCTGGATCAACAAGGGAGTGGGCCTTTGTTCTATTGCAAATTTAGTTTGACTTCGACTCCGCCACTAATCATCAGTTCAATTATATTCAATGAGCTCCTAAGCGTTCAGCGGGCAGGAAATTGAAGAAAATTGGACCAAGAAAACAAGGAAACATCGCTCAGAGGCTGGACCAAGTGAGGTCAAAACATTTAGCAAGAAAAAGAGTGGTCACAAGGCATAGGAAAACCCATTGCAAATATTTCAAACATTGACAATATTTGTTTATTTTTGGTTTTGTTTATATAGTAAGTACGTGCTCGCTCGTTCGCAACTTTTTCATTGTAAGTGGAAACCATTTGGGGTCAACGTTTCCATGGAATTGGCGCTTAGTCGAAATTCCCAGCGGATTTTTGCAAACATCAACAAAATATGAAAGGATGGATGTCAGTTCTCGTGTACTTCACACATGTACTTACTCGATATTGTACTCGAACATGATCTTGATCTACTCCCTCTCGCAGCCCTGGCCTTTGGCCCCTTCCCCGATTTTTGCCATTAAAAGTGCCTACCAAAAATAACGCCATCAATTGCCGGCCATTCGCGTAGGCCTTCCATTTTAGCCACAGCCAATGGGTAAAAGAAACATCAATTTTTTTTGGCTTTTGTTTTTATTTTGTATATGGAAGGAATTGTTTATGCCTCGCACTTTTTACGACCCCGCTTGGGCGCTTCAGTGGCTGCCCCCTTGGACGTGTTTCGAGTCAATAAAAATCAATTTGATGATCTTCTAGCTGGCTGCAGATTGCAGTGAATACTCCAAAAGGGGAAGCTAGCGCTCCCTGTTGCATTTTCCGATTTATTCTATTGATACTAAGTCGAAAGGCTTGGAAGTTCAAAGGGAACTTTTAATACATTAACATGCACTTTAGTCTGCAACAAACACCCGTTGAAAATGCTGGTTTAAAGCTAGTGATATTAAAAGTATTTAGCAGATATAATGTGAAAGGTATTATAGGAAATTCCTTAAAATTATTATCTTAGATATATTAAGGATCTAATTCTAAAACCTAAACTAAAACTGAATGCTCTTCTCATTCACTTACAAATAGTAAACCCTATCCTTCCCCATAAAGATCCCTTTTTGGGAAATAAACTCTAGTTTCCCATAAAGATTTAAAAGGCTGCCAGGACCGCTCCTTGAGTGCTTCGATGGTTTATGGCCCCCAAGGCTTCGGATTACACAATGCTCAGGCACTTGGCTGGCTCGCTGCTGATACTGGGCACTCGTAAATCCCCCGGATTCTGAGTCTGCCTCTTGACTGCGCCAAAGTGCTATTTGATTTATTTAGCATATTTATTTGTGTTATATTTTTTTGCCTCTCACTTACTTTTTTTTCTTACAACAAAATGGATAACATTGTTTATGG
Organism: Drosophila tani; assembly: GCA_008042535.1. Lineage (NCBI taxonomy): Eukaryota > Metazoa > Arthropoda > Insecta > Diptera > Drosophilidae > Drosophila > Drosophila tani. Next base: position 61,769 of record VNJO01007878.1, read on the forward strand.
CTGCCGCGGAGACTGTGCGCCGGCGCAGCCGTGCAAAGGCGGGACGACTCTTTGAATATTTATGGCACGTCGTCTAACTGGGGGGCAGGATAGTTGGAGCCGAGCCGGACCGGAGCACATCGCTTTTTATGCCGGGCACGTGGTGGGCGGCGAGCGATCGTCCAAGTGAGATTGCCCGATGGCTTAATTAAACCAGACTCGAAGTCGAGCAGCGGCATGCGGAACTTGGGCACCGGCTTAAGCTATCAATCACGGATTTGCATCTACGCAGGCAGGAGGAGTTGTTGCAGGGATTGAGGCGTGCCGTCGCTCAAGGACGCTCTGCCCTGCTCCGTCCAAATCCGCTTAACGTAATAACGTGTTTCTCCGTTTCCTTTTCGTCGTTATCGCCTGAACCTGAGCCTGAGCCTGGGGGCCTGTGAATGTGTCAACATTTAAATCGATATGTTTCTCTCTGTTGATTTAGTTAACACTCGGCCCTCTGCCTTTGCTCTTCCCCTTTGCCTTTTTCCTTTGCCTTAGCCTATACCCTTCCTACACCGCTTATGTGGCGCACACAAGTTGACTGGCCTGGCCCGCATCCTGGCCCCAAACGTCCTTGGGAGCGCGACACATTAAAGGGAGAGGACCAGAACCGACACAGAGCCGAGAAATCGCGCTAACCAAGAGCTGCGTTAACTGACAGGCGCCCTTTCCCTTCTTCTTGCACTCCACAGCCAGCCAAGATTGGCCAGATCTGGACGGGACTCGGACGTGCCGCAGCCATGATTGGACGTTTGTTTCGCGCCCACGGCGAGTTTTGCGCCTCGCATCCCTGGGAGGTCATCGTGGCCCTGCTCACCATCACTGCCTGCATGCTGACGGTGGACAAGAACAACACACTGGATGCCACTAGCAGCGGTTTGAGTTCGGCCACTGCCTCGGCCGCCGCAGCTGGAGCTGGGCAAGGAGCTGGAGCTATCCCCTCGGCGCCAGTAGGAGGTTCGGCCACCTCCAGCCGGCACAGACCCTGCCACGGCTGGAGCCAGTCCTGTGATGGTCTGGAGGCGGAATACAATGCCGCCGACGTCATCCTGATGACCATTGTTCGCTGCACCGCCGTGCTCTACTGCTATTACCAGTTCTGCAGCCTCCACCGGCTGGGCTCCAAATATGTGCTAGGTGAGTGTCGCCCTTGAGCCCGTCGTCGTCGTGATGTAATCCCCCAGTGAGTCCGTTTGAGGGGCACGTGTGTTGACCAAAGTGGTTAGAATGCCGGCATTGTTTGCTCCCGCTGCGAACTATTTCGGCGGCCCCCGAAAGCTGCTGGGAGGGAGAAAAAAAAACGCAAACCACACACAAGACTGGAATGTGTTTGGCCAAGATTTTAGAGGTGGGGCGGGCAGGTAGTCAGTCACTAGCTGCTCCCCGGCATTTCTCACGTGCGCTCTAAACGATTCGACCTCCGTCCGACTCCAACTCATGTCTGGCGTTCTCTTTCAGGCATCGCCGGCCTCTTCACGGTCTTCTCCAGCTTCATTTTCACAACGGCCATCATCAAGTTCCTGGGCAGCGACATCTCCGACCTGAAGTGAGTACTCCCTTAGCAGTTTTGGGTCCCAAATAATTACCAAACTTGCTAATTAAATTGTAAATTAAACCCTCCCTCCACCTTTTCGCTTTCAGGGACGCCCTGTTCTTCCTGCTGCTGGTCATTGACCTGTCCAACTCGGGCCGTCTGGCCCAACTGGCTCTCTCGGGCAGCAACCAGGCGGAGGTGACCCAGAACATTGCTCGCGGCCTGGAGCTTTTGGGTCCCGCAATTTCCCTGGACACCATCGTGGAGGTCCTCTTGGTGGGCGTGGGCACGCTGTCTGGGGTGCAGCGCCTGGAGGTGCTTTGCATGTTTGCCGTGCTTTCGGTTCTGGTAAACTACGTGGTCTTCATGACCTTCTACCCTGCCTGCCTCTCGCTGATCTTCGACCTGTCACGGTCCGGCGTTGACATGTCCGTGGTGCGGGAGAAGGCCAAGGGCTCGCTGCTGCTCAAGTCGCTGACGGAGGAGGAGCAGAAGGCCAATCCTGTGCTGCAGCGCGTTAAGCTGATAATGACCACCGGCCTGATGGCCGTGCATATCTACAGTCGGGTGGCCTTCTCCGGCAGCGACTACGACTCCGTGGACAAGACGCTGTCGCCCACGCTCAGCCTGAATGTGAGCAACAATCGCACGGACTCGGGCGAAATCACCGATATAATCATCAAGTAAGTGTAGAGATTAAACTTAGCCTTCGATTTTAAGTTAATAAATAAAGAAATCTTGAAAATATCATTTCGTTTTCCTTATAAATTCCAAACATGAACCTTAACCCATAAATTCTGTTCCCTTTTCAGATGGCTGACCATGAGCGCCGATCATATAGTGATCTCCATTGTTCTCATCGCCTTGGTGGTCAAATTTATTTGCTTCGACAATCGCGATCCCCTGCCAGATCAGCTGCGTCAAGCCGGGCCAGTGGCCATTGCTGCCAAGGCCTCACAAACCACGCCCATAGAGGAAGAGCAGAAGAAGGAGGAAACTCCAGCTTCCGCTGTCATCCGCACGCCGCTCTTCACCATTGAAGAGCAGAGCTCGGCCAATGCCTCCACTCAGACAGAGCTCCTGCCTCTGCCCCTGCGCCAGCGCCTTGTTCAGCCCATGAGGCCAGCACGACCCCTGGAGGAATGCCTGGACATCCTGAACTCCACTGAGGACGGCAATGGACCCGCTGCCCTGAGTGATGAGGAGATCGTGGCCATTGTCCATGCCGGCGGCACTCACTGCCCGCTGTACAAGATCGAGTCTGTGCTGGACGATCCGGAGCGGGGAGTTCGCATCCGGCGGCAGATCATCGCCGGACGTGCCAAGATGCCAGCGGGACGTCTGGATGTGCTGCCCTATGAGCACTTTGACTACCGCAGGGTGCTCAACGCCTGCTGCGAGAACGTGCTCGGCTATGTGCCCATTCCCGTGGGCTATGCCGGACCTCTGCTGCTGGACGGAGAGACCTACTACGTGCCAATGGCCACCACAGAGGGTGCTCTCGTGGCCTCCACAAATCGTGGATGCAAGGCTCTTTCGGTCAGAGGAGTTCGCTCCGTCGTGGAGGACGTGGGCATGACCCGAGCCCCGTGCGTGAGATTCCCCAGCGTTGCCCGTGCCGCCGAGGCCAAGTCTTGGATCGAAAGCGATGTCAACTATCAGATAGTGAAGACGGAATTCGATTCCACATCACGATTCGGCCGTCTCAAGGACTGCCACATCGCCATGGACGGACCGCAGCTGTACATCCGTTTCGTGGCCATCACGGGCGATGCCATGGGCATGAACATGGTGTCCAAGGGCGCCGAGATGGCGCTGCGTCGCATCAAACGCCAGTTCCCCGACATGCAGATCATCTCGCTCAGCGGGAACTTTTGCTGCGACAAGAAGCCAGCGGCCATCAATTGGATCAAGGGCCGTGGCAAGCGGGTGGTCACCGAGTGCACCATCTCGGCGGCCACACTCCGCTCCGTGCTCAAGACGGATGCCAAAACCCTGGTCGAGTGCAACAAGCTGAAGAACATGGGTGGCAGCGCCATGGCCGGCAGCATTGGCGGCAACAATGCCCATGCAGCCAACATGGTCACCGCTGTTTTCCTGGCCACCGGGCAGGATCCCGCGCAGAATGTCACATCCAGCAACTGTTCCACGGCCATGGAGTGCTGGGCGGAGAACAACGAGGATTTGTACATGACCTGCACGATGCCCTCGCTGGAGGTGGGCACTGTGGGCGGTGGCACCGGGCTGCCCGGCCAAAGTGCCTGCCTGGAGATGCTGGGAGTGCGCGGAGCACATGCCACAAGGCCGGGCGACAATGCCAAGAAGCTGGCCCAGATTGTGTGCGCCACAGTAATGGCAGGCGAACTGAGCCTGATGGCAGCGCTGGTCAACAGCGATCTAGTCAAGAGTCACATGCGGCACAATCGGTGAGTTTGGAGAGTTATATTATATATCAGAGGTGCTCAATCCTAAGGCACACGAGCACATTTGTTTTTGTTTTGGCACATAGCATACGGAGCGGCACACGCCATACATACCTTCCTAGGGCACACGCGAATTCTTCTTTGCATAGCGAGGCAAGGCAACAACAATTCCATAGAACTTTTTCTTCTCCTCTTTGCGAGTTGTTCGCATCGAGACAAGCCAACAACAATTCCATTGAAATTTTTTTTTTATCCTCAACTCACAATGCAAAGTGTTGTTGTCTTGTTCTCGGCTCTGCACTGACACTTTTTTTGTTGCGTTTTTGATAGAATTTGATTTAAGTCTGATTTTAGTTTATTGTGGACCACCGACACGTGCATTTCATTGGATTTCTTTGGCGTGTCGTTAAAATGAGTGATACTTTCCTAAATCAACTTTAATTTTTTATAAAAAATAACCAAATAAAGAAACCAAAATAATTTTTATCTTTAACTAAAATTTTTTTTTTCTCTCAGTGTTAATTTTGATGCAATAAAACGGCGTCGATACATGTGTGCGTGTGTATTCTTTTGCTTGTGTAGGTAAGGGCACTGCCGTAAGACGATTTTGAGCACCCCTGTTATATATTATATTATATTATATTATATTATATTATATATTATATTTATTATATATTATGTGTTTCATTTCAGCTCCTCCATTGCCGTGAGCAGCGCCAACAATCCCCTCAACGTGACCGTCTCCAGCTGCAGCACCATCAGCTAAGATTGGGCGCTGCAGGGTGGGCGCCGCCTTCTTCCCTTTTGTACATAGATAGGAGATGCTATCTTTAGGTGTTACCTTGTAGTTGAATGTTTCATGAATTGCTCTTGATAAACAACCTGATTTTGGCCAGGCCAAAGGAGACAGAAGCCAGAACCCAGCAGAGCAGCGTCCTCTCCAGTTCGACGCTCGAAGAATCCTCTCGAAGCCAAAGCTGTGAGCTGCGCGTAGGATGGAGCTTCTACTTCTACTTCCACTTAGATTGTACTCTATATTTTTTATCTACGAAGAGTATCCAGAGATATCCAGCCAGTCATTAGGGCTATATATGGTCGGGACTAGTGCAAGGGCTGAACTTGAACTTGTATAAAGTATTTCGTAAGCGAAAAGTAGTACATAGGCTCTTTATATAGTGACTAAATTAAAACGTTTAATTGTACGATCCGAGTACGATCGGTATATATCTTAGTTTCTGTTTTCGTTTTCGTTTCTTTAACAAACTCAAAAAAAATACAAACACAAAAGCGTAATGGATAAATGTCTTTTGTAGACGCTGCTCATGGGCTCTCACAAATCAGCACTTCATTTATTTTACTTTTAATAATAATAATTATTAATAAATTATTATAATTAATTTATAATAATTCACGGCGCGTTTCTTTTAATTAGTGGTTGTGGTTGTGGTTGTTGTGTGTTTCTCCAAGTGTATGAATCGTATAAAAAAGAAGATCAAGTGGTGGCGACGGCGGTTAATTCTGATCCTTGGCCTCGGCCTCGGCATCCTCATCGGCCTCCTCCATGGGCGGCACATCGCGCACATCGGCACTGCTATCGGGCTGGACGAGCAACTTCTTGGGGCTCGGCTCGTTGCTGTCCGCCTCGGCGGAAACGGTGCCCGACGACGACGACGAACCCGCTGCTGCTGCTGCTGCTCCTGCAGCGCCAGCGCCATCCTCATCCTCGTCGTCGTGAGTCGTCGACTCGGGCTGCAGGCTGGCGGCGGCAGCCTCGGAGGCCACAACACCGTTTTTCGTCTCCTCCACGTTGCACTCCTCGGGGTGCGAGACCTTGCGCCTGGCAATGCGCTCACTGAGCGCCTTCAGCAGCTGGGCAATGTCCGCAGGCCGGCCCATGGCCAGAAAGATTTTGACAACGCCCGAGTTGTCGATGGCCGTGAGGCGTAGCGACTTCTGGCTGGCCCGCTCCGCCACCATGGCGGCCCAGACTTTGGTGTTGACCAGCAGCCGCAGGTTGCCGGAGGTGCGGAAGACAACGCGTGAGTTGCCCCGCCCGTCCTTGGCATCGTTGAGGCGCAGGCTGCCCCGGCCGCGCTCCTCCCAGTTGCTGTTTAGGAAGGCAAACAGCTTGCAGCTGACGTCCATGATGTTGATCTCGTCCTCTTCGCCGGTGAAGGTCTCAACCTCTTCGTACTTGCGCTTTTGGGCGCGACTCTCCTCGTACTCCCGGGCCACGTCGGTCAGGCTCTTGGCCTCTGCCGATTCCTTGTTGTTGTTGTTGGTGCTGCTGCTGCTGCTGGTGCAGATGGAGGAAGAGGAGGCAGCGGCCGCCTCGCTGGTATCTGTGGTCTGGGCAGCGTTCTGGATGACGCTGGAGAAGAGTAACTGCGACGAAGTGGATGTGCTGGAGGAAGCGGCCTCCTGGGTGCCGCCCGATCCCGAACTGGCCGAAGCCTCAGTTTCCTTTGGCGGCTCAGCGCTGGCCGCCTGATCAGGATTGGGTGCCACCACGCGCTCGTGCACGTTCTGGCCGAAGACAAAGCCGCTGGTCTGGACATGGGGCATGTTGTTCTTGGCGGCGGCAAACATACTGGACCTTTCAATGCCGTTGCTCCGCAGCTTGGTCAGCGGATCTGGCCGCTCGTCGACCTCCTCGTCCTCCTTCTCTGCAGCCTTCTCGCTGGAGGACTCGGCCGCCGGGACCGACGAGGCCTCGTCTCCCTCCTCCTCCTCGTCCTTTGCCTCGCGCAGAAAGGGATTGTTAATCAGGGCACCGTCCTCCGATTTGTCGCTGCCACTGGCGGCGGCGGCCGCCAGAGATGTGGAGGTACTGGTGGTGGACCCACTGCTGTTGGCCAGCACCGCCGGACGGAGCACAGCCCCGCCCAAGCGCGAGGCCTTCAGGGTGAAGCCACCGCGGAAACAGTTAGTTTCGACTGACGCTTCTGTGTGAGAAGAAAAAAAAACAAGATTCTGGGTTACAGCTCGCGGGAGGTTGGCCGGGAACCCCAACGCGCCGCCCTGTGTGCACGCGGGGGATCCACTAAACCTTAACCGCTATTCGCAGCACTCACCATTGTTGTCGGACATCGCAAACTTTTGGCTTATAGCAATTTGTTAATAAAATTGCCAAATTTTTTACAGAAAAAAAGAGCGTTCTCTGCCAGTGTGCTAAAGTGCCTAATCTGTTATCGCTGCGCTATCGCTACTATCGATAGGCGCGCGGCTTTCCGAGTGGCACCTGCCGCGATTGCCCAACACTGTCCGCCCAGTGCTGTCAACTCGCCGCAGAAAAAACAAGAAATTTACAAGTCATCGACAGAGTGTTTGACCAAAAAAGATCGGCAATAATTGCATTTGAACAAAGAGTAATATTTAGCAAGAGCAGGCAATCAGCTAACTAGACATGGCTCAGACTCTGGAGGACAAGTCGATTTGGGAGGACGGCGAGGAGTCGCTGGGCGAGGAGGTGATGCGTATGTCCACCGATGAGATTGTGAGCAGGACTCGCCTGATGGACAACGAGATTAAGATTATGAAGAGCGAGGTGATGCGCATCACACACGAGATCCAGGCGCAGAACGAGAAGATCAAGGACAACACCGAGAAGATCAAAGTGAGATCCCCCCGCCGAAGGCTGTGCCGAAATACCGCCATTAAACCATATTCCATACTCCCCGCTAGGTTAACAAAACGCTGCCTTATCTGGTGTCCAATGTCATAGAGCTGCTGGACGTGGACCCGCAGGAGGAGGAGGACGACGGCTCCGTCACTGTGCTGGACAACCAGCGAAAGGGCAAGTGCGCCGTCATCAAAACCTCCACGCGTCAGGCCTACTTCCTGCCAGTCATTGGTCTGGTGGATGCCGAGAAACTGAAGCCCGGCGATCTGGTGGGCGTCAACAAGGACTCGTACTTGATCCTGGAGACCCTGCCGGCCGAGTATGATGCTCGCGTCAAGGCCATGGAGGTGGACGAGCGACCCACAGAGCAGTACTCCGACATCGGTGGCCTGGACAAGCAGATCCAAGAGCTAATCGAGGCGGTGGTGCTGCCCATGACGCACAAGGAGAAGTTCAAGAACCTCGGCATACACCCGCCCAAAGGTGGGAATCCTTAGCCTATATCTTTATCCCTTCTCCAATCTAATCATGGTAATCCGTCGTGTTCTTAGGTGTTCTCCTGTACGGCCCCCCTGGCACCGGCAAGACCTTGCTGGCCCGTGCCTGCGCCGCCCAGACCAAGTCCACCTTCCTCAAGCTGGCCGGTCCGCAGCTGGTGCAGATGTTCATTGGCGACGGTGCCAAGCTGGTGCGCGATGCCTTCGCCCTGGCCAAGGAGAAGGCGCCGGCTATCATTTTCATTGACGAATTGGACGCCATTGGCACCAAGCGCTTCGATTCGGAGAAGGCCGGCGACCGTGAGGTGCAGCGCACCATGTTGGAGCTGCTTAACCAGCTGGACGGCTTCAGCTCCACGGCTGATATTAAGGTTATTGCGGCCACGAATCGTGTGGATATCCTGGATCCTGCTCTACTGCGTTCCGGTCGCCTGGATCGTAAGATCGAGTTCCCGCATCCGAATGAGGAGGCGCGTGCCCGCATCATGCAAATCCATTCGCGTAAAATGAACGTGAGCAACGATGTCAACTTCGAGGAGTTGTCCCGATCGACGGATGACTTTAACGGCGCTCAGTGCAAGGCCGTGTGTGTGGAGGCGGGCATGATCGCCTTGCGCCGTTCAGCCAACTCTGTGACGCACGAGGACTTCATGGATGCCATCATGGAGGTCCAAGCGAAGAAGAAGGCTAATCTTAACTACTACGCTTAGGCTATAAATTTGCAGTTTAACTCTATCTACATTGTCCGCTCCTCCCATACAACAAAATAAACCATGAAAAATTAACACAAGAGAAAGGTATCGGTTTTTATAAATATGTGTTGGTTTTATCTGATTTTAGACCTGGAATTCGATTTATCGAATTTATCGATGTATCGTCAGACACTTTCAAGATAAATTCTACCACTACAAAGAAAGCGAGAAATAAAGAATTGACGACGAATACGGATAACAAAATTAAAATTAAGCTTTTAGATATTTTAATATACTAAATATTAGTTTTTGTCATTTCCTTTTGAGTCAAAAAAAGGTTAATAAGCATCTAAGGCCGAAAGTTTAGAGCTGGCAAAAAATCGATGTTTTGCACTATCGATAGTATCGATGATTCCTAAGCCATACAATTTCTGCTTATAAAAATTATATTATAGGCAGGTGAAGCCTTGAGTAATGCCATTTTCTCACTTAAAACGATTCCGGCTTTAAGAGATTCATTTCCATTCATGATCTACAATAAAGGATATATCAGAACTAAAACAGAGCTATAACCAAACATTTTCCTTCCAATATTCAAGGAAGTATCGTCATAATCATTTCAAAGGCTTAAAATGGAGTCTAATCGGTCAGTTCTATACTTTTCTTTAACAAAATATTTATTTTTTAATATGGCAACGCCTGAATACTCAAAACATTGAAAGTGCGAAAAACAATCGATGGTTTTAAAAAAAGTTCAAAAAATCGATAGTATCGATAGTGCGCTTCGATGTTTTCCCAGCACTACGGAAGTTTCTAAATCCCCATTTTTCTACCAGCTCCATCTGATCTGACATTTTTCTCGCCATTTTGGCATACTTAATTGTTTTGAAACAATATAGTACATATGTTCACAACATCTGTATTGCATTTTGTATAAATTCCCTCGAGGATCCCTTAAATGCTCCATAAATAAAAGAAAACGCAGCAAATGTCGATTGATTCATTGGTTTATCAGTACAACATTCGTTTGAGTACGATGATATTTTTTAAATATCTAAAAAGGTCGGTTTTAGAATTAATAAAAAATATTAAATCGGCGAAGGCGAAAATTAGATGATAAATATTTACACGCACACTAATTAACCTAGAGGGATGTCTAACCAATTCGCTAAGACTAGTCAGTGGGACCGAGTGTGTTGACGCCGTCGGGCGCCGCGGTTGTTGAGCTGCTCCCAGTCCCTTCCGGTGCTGCTGCAGCCGTCGCCGAGGCTCCCACAGATGTAGATGGAGCCGGGGCAGCTTGAGGAGCAGCTGCAGCTGCGGCGGGGGCAGGGGCTGCTCTCACTGCAGGTGCAGCAACCTCACCGGCGGCTGCTGCTTCAGCTCCAACCGGAGCCAGATTTACAGGCGCAGCGGCAATTTCCTCGGCAGGCGCTGCCGCCGGTTGATCCGGCTGCTGGAATGGTCGCCTCATGTACATGATGATGCCCAAGAGAAGAGTCAAAACGGTGATCATGTACAGGTCCCAGTTGGCAGCAATGTTCTCATCCATATAGAAGATGAACCTGTATGGTGACTGAGGCAGGAATGAGATTAGAAATTGTAAACTAATGTAAATTTAAAAATACTAAAATAAGAATAATTGTATAGTGTTAAGAATAATCGATAATGTAACCGATAGTGTAACCGATAGCGTAACCGATAGTGTAATCGATATATCGATAGAGGAAAGATCGAATAGGAGAAAAAGGCACTTGATCGAGAGCCAACAATAAGAAAAGACGTGAACAATAAAAGACTACTGAAACTTGTTACAAAATAAAAACCCGAAGACTCGCTATGTCTATTCGCCTACCTCCTTGATTGACTCAATCTTGGCCAGCATTTGCAGCTTGAAGAGGGCAATGGCCACTGGCACCTTGGCGTCCGAGTTGGTCTCGGCAGCAAGGTCATACAATCTCTTGGCCAAATGCCAGTCCTTCTTCATGCCCAGCCCCTGCTCGTGCATGTAACCCAGGTTAAACATGGCCTGCGCATTATATTGCTGCTCAGAGGCTTTCCTGTGGGGTTGAAATGGGTTATCAATGGATTAAGAAGCGGAAATAAGATCCCTAACTAACCTGTAGAGAGCAGCGGCAGTCTCAAAGTCGGTGGCGGTGCCCCAGCCGTAGTAGTAGTAGTCGCCCAGCTTGACCTGGGCCGCCGAATAGCCCTGCCCGGCAGCTCGCTTCCAGTAGTAGAAGGCCCGTATGAGGTCCTCGTGGCGATCATTGAATACATGCACCTCTTCGCGATCGAGCAGGAAGGCGGCATTGCTTTGGGCCACCTCATAACCGACCTCGGCCATCAGCGAGTACTGCATGTAGGCTTCATCGATGCGATTCTTCTTGTAGTCACTGTAGGCGTGCATCAGGCGGCTGCTCCAGCGTCCGCGCTCGGACACGGTCTTGAAGAACTGCGGGGGCATAGGAATTGGGAGATTACTTATAGAGATTAAAGCAGAGGTGCTCAATCCTAAGGCACACGAGCACATTTGTTTTTGTTTTGGCACATAGCATACGGAGCGGCACACGCCATACTTCCCTAGGGCACACGCGAATTCTTCTTTGCATAGCGAGGCAAGGCAACAACAATTCCATAGAACTTTTTCTTCTCCTCTTTGCGAGTTGTTCGCATCGAGACAAGCCAACAACAATTCCATTGAAATTTTTTGTTTATCCTCAACTCACAATGCAAAGTGTTGTTGTCTTGTTCTCGGCTCTGCACTGACACTTTTTTTGTTGCGTTTTTGATAGAATTTGATTTAAGTCTGATGTTAGTTTATATTGGACCACCGACGTGTGCATTTCTTTGAATTTCTTTGGCGTGTCGTTAAAATGAGTGATACCTTTCTAGATCAACTGTAAATTTTTAAATGAAATGACCAAATGAAGCAACCAAAATTATTATTTTTCTGAATTTAACTTTTTTTTCTCTCTCAGTGTTAATTTTGATGCAATAAAACGGCGTCGATACATGTGTGCGTGTGTATTCTTTTGCTTGTGTAGGTAAGGGCACTGCCGTAAGAAGATTTTGAGCACCCCTGGATTAAAGTAAGGAATGAACCTACCTCAACGGCTGCTGGACAAGAGCGCAACATGCCCATGCCGTAGGCATTCATTACGCCCAGATTGTAGTAGGCCAAGACATGGCCCGACTGAGTGGCCAGGTTGAAGTACTTCAAGGCCAGCTTATAGTCCGCTTTCACGCCATTGCCAGCTGGTACGAAAAGGAGTATTAGGAGATTACTTAAAAGAGTTGTTGAAAAACTAAAGAAGGTGAACACCGTGAAGGTGAAGTTGGAACAACGTATTTTTGAACTGAGTACACAGTAAACGTTGTTTGGTTGGAACATCTTAAAAGAGCAAAAATAGTATATATGTACATATGAACTTATCGATAACTTTTTGGTACTTCCGCTTAATTCTCTTCTTCCTTTGAACTTCGAACATACAAGCTTATAAGAAATAAAGTGTCTTTTGCTAAAACGAATTATTAAACTATTTTACTGGTGGAAATACATAAATAAATACATCGTGGGTTAAAGGAGACAAAATAAGATTGCTTGACTTCGTTTGAGAGCTGAGAACATTGCGGATTGGTGGAAAATACTCTGATTTATTAACAAGAGTAAATATCACTTACTGAAATACATATTTCCCAGCTGCAGCTGGCCATCCACCCATCCTTGATCGGCCGCTTGGGTGAAGTAGGACAATGCCTTAATGGAATCCTTGGGCACGCCCAAACCCTTCAAGTACATGAGTCCCAGGCCACTCTGACCCACCGGATCTCCCATCTCGGAGGCCTTGGAAAAGTACTAAGCAAAACACAAACAAACGAAGAAAATAAGCAAATAAATAGAAATAAATAGAGAAATGTTATCAGTTTCCCACCTTAAATGCGGTGTCATTATCTGCCTTGATTTGCTCGCTGCCCTCCAGATAAAGCTTGCCGAGGAAAGCAAAGCCAATGGCATTGCCCGCGTTGGCTGCCTGGGTGAAGTACTCGAGGGCCTTCTGGTGATCCTGCTGAATGGCCTTGCCGCCCTGATAGTACAGCTGGCCCAGTCCCACCTGCGACTGGACGTCGCCCTTGTCGGCCAGCAGCTGGTAATAGTCCACAATTTCGGTCTCGTGGCTGCCCGGATTCTCCAGCTCGTCCAGCAGTCGCACACGATGCACAATCGGACCGTTGGCGAAGGTGATCTTGGAGGCCACCTTCTTGGCCACCCGCTTGTATTGGATCAGCGCCTTCTCGCAGCTAATGGGCACATTAATCCCATACAGATAACGATATCCCATGGCCATCTGGGCCAAAGTATTATCCCCGAGGGCGGCCAGCGTGTAGTGGATGAGGGCCAGCGGCTGGCTCACATTCTTGCCACCCACGCCAGCCGAATAGAGGAATCCCAGGCCCATGTGGGCTTCGGGGACACCATCGTTGACCAGGCTCTCGAACTCGTCGGCAGCGTGATTGAAATCAAAGTCCATCCAGTGGCCCAGCAGCACGGCCCAGGCCAGCTCGGCTCGCGCCTTGAGGTGGTTAAATGCGGCCG